>JAHDVE020008158.1:0-287277 GCA_022606495.2 Halesus radiatus
CCATCTTTAAATCGAGCCTCCAATCTCTGCTGACAATGCAAATCGTTAGAAAACGATAGATAGGACGAACTTAATATTCTCCATTTGGCCATATCCATAGCAATCCTCTGTTTGAAAATGCCATCTTTAAATCGAGCCTCCAATCTCTGCTGACAATGCAAATCGTTAGAAAACGATAGATAGGACGAACTTAATATTCTCCATTTGGCCATATCCATAGCAATCCTCTGTTTGAAAATGCCATCTTTAAATCGAGCCTCCAATCTCTGCTGACAATGCAAATCGTTAGAAAACGATAGATAGGACGAACTTAATATTCTCCATTTGGCCATATCCATAGCAATCCTCTGTTTGAAAATGCCATCTTTAAATCGAGCCTCCAATCTCTGCTGACAATGCAAATCGTTAGAAAACGCCGAACTAACTAACTAGTTTTCCGGGAAGTGTCAAGTATTTTGACTTCTTAAAATCGTGTTCCATAGTTAGATTAGGCAGGCAGGAATCTAATCCATAAATGTCAGATACAGCGACGCTCAGAGGCGTCAAATTTACGACTTTTCGGTTCAATAGCAATACCTCATTTCCTTCCAACAACATCACATGGCGAGTGTTGTGTTTGATTTTGAAATCTGATGATTTACTGCTAATCCACCATAAATTATGCCTCAAACTAGGCAAATAGGAAAAAAGTGAAAATGGTAAAAAAAATTAAAAATTATGCTCATTAAACTTCCATCCACGTAGTTTAGTTTAATTTAAAAAAAATAAATAACTGTAGCTTTCACGACCCGGAGAGTACCTACAGACCTTTTCACCGTTAAACGCAGCAAATATGTTTGACGTTACGTCATCGCTGCTTATACCGTGATGGCAAAAAGCGAAATCGCACTAATTGTACAATAAAGCCAGTTTCTAACACCCAGCTAATTAGCCAACGGTTTCTTTATTCCGATGTTCCAATTATTATTTCTTGAAAATTAAGGCTTCATTGGCGATAAAACCGACAAGTATCGGTCGTATTCGGAACACCTCGTTTGAAGTTATCACGGTGCTTTCGGTTGTTACAATTATTTCTTGTCTAACAACCCGAATCAAAAGAGAACAGTGTAGTAGTAACTAGTAACTGGCACGTGGTTGTTATTTTTATGAAGTCGTTAAGAATAAGACTTCCGAGTGTTATGTTTTTTATAATGACAATGTGGTGAGTGCTGCTCTATTTAGGTAACGGTTTCTGATTATAAATTATTGATGATGAGTTTGGTCCGTCAAGGTAATCGATCTTGCTTAGAGACGCCCATTATAATGGCTGTGGTATTTTTTAAATATTGATTCTAAAATGGTTCAACCGAAAAAATATATTTGAAGCGGATGTATTACATTTTATTTGTGTCAGGCTTAATTTGTATACCTAATGGTTTTTAACAGCTGTACTAATTAAAATTTAAATATTGGAACAAATAACCGAATGGAAAATAATATTACTCACGATTTTTTATAATTTCCGATTTCTATGAAATTTCAAGAAGTTATAGATTTTTTTATTGACAATAAATAGCCATGCGGAGAAAAGCACGTAATTGGTATTTGATCGCAAATATTTCATGATTTTTTATAATATATTTAGTATCCTACTAACCTCAAATTGTCAAGTGCTATTTTATGTATTGACATTTAAATTCTCTGAGCTACATTTTAATATGCATTACGAAAAGTTACATTTTGAGCGTATAGTCGTGTCTGCACCAATCGGTAGTAAATTTAACAGCTGGAGACCAAATCGAAGAATAAATATAGCGGGACAAAATAGAATAAAACAAGTACAAACGATACTTGTTCATTTACTTTGTAGCCATTCGTTGATTCTTCGTCAACATTCGCAAACTCGGAAACAAGATTCTGTAAAATTAGCAACCAAACTTAATAGTAGATCGCATCAAGTTTTTCGGCAGATCGATGTATTTGTTGCTTGCGTTGATTGTAGCTTTATACGAGTATGTGTGGCAAATACACGAACGTATTTATTTTATTTCTCTTAAATCATGTAACTTTTCGAAACTGTTCCAATCTAGCACAGATCAATAAATTTGGCGAGTGCCATAAAAACCATTAAAAAGACAATTTGCTGTTTTTCCGTGTGATTTTCGACGATAGTAGAGTAGGAATTCCACAGTTTTTTTCGTCCGTCATACGACACCGTCCAATCAAAAGTAGTTGGTAAGAGATTAATCTCTTGTAATAAATCATAGCTTGTTTGAGTGGGAATATGAATTCTCGAATGTATCTGCAACGACCACATAACGCGTGTCTTGTTGGCGAGTCTGGAGAGATAAATATTAAAACGTCGGTATCTCCGTACGTGTTGCCCCTATTGACAATAATTTGTAGTCGGCAACGCGCTGTGGATTCGCCTATCACCTGGAAACGTTGGGAGGACGTGATTCAAGTTACTGTGACATGTTTATTGTATATTCAACACGCCGCCATTTTAAATGCCATTGCAACAAGTATCGAAGCGAATCTAGTCTCGCATGATCGTTTTCCTTGCGCGAATTACTCTCGAGTCCCGGTAAAACGATTCTGACGTATGGGCGGGAGTTATTTCCCGATATTGCAGACTCCACCAATGTTTCTCTCGGTCCGGGATTTTACATTTCGCACTTCATTCAGTAAATTGATTTTATCTTTACTGCTATTATGATGATAAATCACATATTTTGCAAAATCAACAAATAATTTTGCACCAATACCAATCTATAGTTTTGGCGCATCGAAACAATATCTTTTACTGATTATCTTAAAAACGCTCTCCATCGGAACTCTCTAAATCGTAAAAACTGACGATTTTGATAGCGTTTAATTTAAAAAATGTGAGAGTTGATCTTAAACACGTTTATCTCTTATCTGAAAACATAAATGTCGATTGGCAATTAATCACATCGGTTGCCAAAATAACTCGTTTAAATCTCGCAAACCTTCATTTAGCAGAAAAATACGCAAAGCATCCTAATTAAGTTACCAAGAAAGTTGATAGAGTGCGTTTCCTGAGCTGAGTTGCGAAGACGCGGTCAATTCTGCAGTTAGTTGAGCAAGAATGTTATAATAAATTACACAAGTTTGTGAGATGTCCGTTATAATTCGCCTTTGGCTAATTCTCACACTTGAGAGTAGTTAGTTTAACTTAATTAAGTTACCAAGAAAGTTGATAGAGTGCGTTTCCTGAGCTGAGTTGAGAAGACGCGGTCAATTCTGCAGTTAGTTGAGCAAGAATGTTATAATAAATTACACAAGTTTGGGAGATGTCCGTTATAATTCGCCTTTGGCTAATTCTCACACTTGAGAGTAGTTAGTTTAACTTAATTAAGTTACCAAGAAAGTTGATAGAGTGCGTTTCCTGAGCTGAGTTGAGAAGACGCGGTCAATTCTGCAGTTAGTTGAGCAAGAATGTTATAATAAATTACACAAGTTTGGGAGATGTCCGTTATAATTCGCCTTTTGCTAATTCTCACACTTGAGAGTAGTTAGTTTAACTTAATTAAGTTACCAAGAAAGTTGAAGAAAGTTGATAGAGTGCGTTTCCTGAGCTGAGTTGAGAAGACGCGGTCAATTCTGCAGTTAGTTGAGCAAGAATGTTATAATAAATTACACAAGTTTGGGAGATGTCCGTTATAATTCGCCTTTGGCTAATTCTCACACTTGAGAGTAGTTAGTTTAACTTAATTAAGTTACCAAGAAAGTTGATAGAGTGCGTTTCCTGAGCTGAGTTGAGAAGACGCGGTCAATTCTGCAGTTAGTTGAGCAAGAATGTTATAATAAATTACACAAGTTTGGGAGATGTCCGTTATAATTCGCCTTTGGCTAATTCTCACACTTGAGAGTAGTTAGTTTAACTTAGATAATGAATGGACCCGATTGTAACTTTAAGACTCACATTGCTAAAGTTTCCATCTTCCGAGATACAAATCTCCATACAATAGGTCTTTTATAGGAACGTTTATTTTACATCGAATATTTCTAATAACAATGAAGCAATTCTCTCACATATATGTTCTCAGTGCTTAGGCCACTAAATTAACATATTATCTCAACAGATCATTGATTAAATTAATGACTTTCTCATGCCTTTTAATTGGACCAACGAAATACCAAGTTACATGTGGTTTTTGTTTAGCTTTTTATCATAACTAATGTAATAAGTAAGAAGAAAAATATTATATTACAGACAGACCGTATGAATAGATACATTAGGTACCTACACGGCATACCTTAATAAGCTTCAATGTTTATTTCCAAGCATGTTTGCTGTCTCTTGAATACGGTGGGTGTTTGTATGTGAAATATTTCAATAAAGTTGGCTAGGTAACCTTGATAAAATCGGGTTTTTTAGCTGTTTTTTGTTGTTGGGTAGATATTGAAAAATCTTGCCAACTTATGCGAAAAATCGATACGTCACTGAGCGATTTATTCACATTGTTACCTTGTTATAATTATGTGTATATGAACATGACTATGGATAAGTATCTACCTTCATATGATATAAATAAACCAACACGATTTTATTCTAATCACATTTCTTTTGACAGATATAAACATTGTTTAAAGTCATTGTGGTCATCGCTTATAAAAAAACGAACAAATTGTAAAAGCAATTATTTCGATCCTTCTTAATGGATAAATAATGCGAAGAGTACCCACTGGGTGTCCCTAGGTATAGGTGGTACTAGGTACTGGAGTTCGTTAGAAAGTCACGCTCAATTTCCTCTAGGCCAGTGATTATTTATTTTTTGGGGACTGTAATTTGTTGCCTATGAAATGTAATGAAGATAATGGTCCACGATAATAATTTTATTGTTTAAAAAAAAATCCCGAATAACCTTCAGTTTTACCCACATTATGTATTAAACATACTTTTCAGTGGTAAAGGCGAGTCTCTTCTTATGCGGTTTACACGATGTACTAGGTAATATGAGTACGAGATAAAATATTCTCGTCTCGTACATATTATTGATATTCTGTTCAAAGTAATGATGTAATAATTTGTCAAGAAGAAATCTGTGAACTTTATTGGGCCATTAAATAAATAAAAACAACGTTGACATCGCACACGACTCGCTGATTTATTATAATTCGATAAAGGAAATAATCCATAAAAAAAGTATTTTTCTAGATATTAGCGGATAAAGCCTATTAATTTTCAAACTCCGTCTTCCCAGTGGACTTTGGAAACCAACCTTATCCTCTCGTGAGGTCTAATACTTTTGAAACCCGTGTTTGATTTCGGTGTTGAATGAGTACCGGGTATCCACTTCCTTGAATATGTTTCTGAAGAATGCACATTTGAATGAGTAAATTAAAATTATGCTGAAAAAAGCCAAGAAAGGTTTTCAATGCCTATTAAGAGGAAAGGCTGCGCGGCCTGTTTCATACAAAACTTAATTTTGGATTTGAGGCCAAAATACTCACCTAAAGCGAATGATCTTTTTTTCATTGCTAACAAAAATTCGTACATATTAATGCCATGCTGAGAACATTTGACTGAAAGGTCGAGCGAACTAAAGGAGTGTTTACATGAGCATAATATTGTATAGACATCATTATTTACTGTTTTTTTTTCAGAAAGAAAACGAGAAAGAGGAATGTGAAATGTTTTATTTATTATGGCGAACTAAAGGAGTATTTACATGCGGAAAAATTTCGTATGGACGTAAACGCTGCTTTATGCACGACAATGACAAAACGCTTCTAACGACCGGTATGAATGACTGATCTATTCAAACTGCCGAACAGTGACAGTGCCTAGCGCTGAGGTTAGAAACGACTCAAACCACATGGCTGCGTCTGTTTTAGACCGGAAATGGAACAGACGGCGCAACGCGCGAGGCGCGTTGCGCGCATGCCGGTCAAATTACTGTCAACGCGTGACGCGCGGTGTCAGCAATGAACGTGTTAAAAAGTATAGTAAATATCTATTACGGATTAGAAGTAATTTATTTATTTTTGTTTTACATTATGGGCCATTAAAGGAATTGGTTTTTCGCGATTTTACATGCACCTTTAACAATTATTTGGGGGCTAATGGTGATGTAAAAAAAAATAAGTTTTACCCAGTCTACTTTGAAAATATAATGAACTATAAAATAAAAAATATACGAATTTGCAGTACATAACTTAAAATATCGACCCGAAAAAAGGTTTTTTTTTAAGTGTTTTGTTTTTATATTTTTTATTTATGTAATCATATTTATATAGCAAATATGATATTTTTTTGAAACACAATAAACCCGCAAATAATTTTCTAAGTTGCCTTTAAAATTATGAAATTAATATTTTTCCACCGCCTATACTTCATAATTTTAAACAAAAAGAAATAAAATATTTCTCATACTTACTAGATATTTACTAAACCTTTGATTAAAAAAAATATATATATCATTCAGTTTGGGTGGGTATTTTGGCTTCCAATCCAACATTAAGTTATGTAATGAACAGGTAGCGCAGCCGTTCCTCTTAAGCTGTTTAATCCTATCTCTCAGGTCTCCGAGAGCCTGTTACAGTATCACGGAACCGTAAAAAGGTAATGAAAAAAAACTTCGTTATAATCTTAAATGCGAGATCTAGATTAGTGCCCGGCACAAGCGACTGTATCTTTACTCCACTAATTCCAACTTAATTGAGAAAATTGGCGATAACTAGAACATTGCCGTGACTTGAATTATAGGTATGTCTTTTTTATACAAAACCATCGTGACCAGATGAAAAAGATTTAGAGTAGTTAATGAAATCGCATATCTGGGCTACTTTTAACTAGAACGGCATTTTGTCTGGGCGCGATAAATAGTAATATTTTTTATGGAAAGTCTACAGAAAACAAGACATTTTACGGTTAGCTAAACATCGAATTATCGAAACATGAGTTATTAAACTTACACACACGTCCTACTGTGCATTTTACGAGATTAATGTAAAGATACGTACGCCGTTTGTGTATTAAAGCAGCGAATGAAATATAACGGAGAATATTTAATAGTTCCAAATACATTTTTGAAAGTGATACGGAACACGTAAAAAATGTGTCGTAGATTATCTTAATGAAGCAAGGTAAAATTTACATGTCATTAAGCGCTCTGCATAAAATTTTCCTGAACGTATTCTGCATTCCGCTAATCTTGGCGAGTTGCTGAGAATTTAATATACAAAAGCGTTTTTAATGATTTATTTTAATAAACATATTTATTCCAGTTCCGATGCTAGTTGATTATTAAGCTTCGCTGGAGGAGTTGATGACCTACTCTCATGCAGAATTATTGCGAAAGGGTATTGAATATTTTCGAAAGGAAGATCCTAAGAAGAATCTTTGGAGCTATGAAAATGAAGCCTGGTCAATAAGGTACAACCACAAGTTTTAGTAACTCTTTGAAAAGCTGTCAATAACAAGATTTATTAAACAGGGATGGACGATACGAGACTACCAAATAGGTTTTTGCATAATAAAATCTGCAGGGTGAAGTAGTGTTGGAAGGCCTAAAAACATGTGGCTGGTCGGTGTGAAGGCCAATATTACATCCTTGAACATGAGGAACTGGGTGGAGGAGTTGGAGACGTAAAATACTCTTCAAGGGTTACAACTCTACAGAGTTAATGATGACGATGATAACAATTATTTTGATTACATAAAGTTGACATGGAGGATGAAGGTACCTATTCATAAATTGTAGGTATGGTTCCATAACAAACATGGAACAATGAAACAACAGAACATTGAAGAAACGCGCAGAAATAGAAAACAAACAACACACCTAATCACACCCAACCTAACATATAATTTTATCATGTTCTGTTAGTTATTGTTCCGGTTACCAATCCCGTAAATATGTATTCGAACGGTGTTGATAATTTGCAATATCTGTCAAATTTATCGTTATTTATTACCTCTTTTTTATTCACTTTGCAGTATTTATGCAAAAATTCAACATTTCTTTCAACGTTAGTAACAAATAACCTTATTTTCAAACCGGGCTAATATTGACAATTTCTTTTCGTAAAGAAATCTTTTTTCGATCTGCAAATTGTAAGAATTTATAGTACACATTTCAATAATTTCTCTTTCACAGTTTTCCCATATCTTCGATTATACTGTTGTTTTTCACACACTTTCAAAAATGTCATAGGTAAGTGATACTTCGCTGTTGTGGCTTATTTATGAAACTAGAGTCACACCGTTGTGCATCGGCTGTTTCGAAAACCCAGATATATTTCATTCGATTGTGTGACTTTATTTTCTGCGTATAACTAAACCTCAAGGTGATCGTATCACTAAGAATGTTTTGATTTGGAACAGATGTAGACCAAATAATGCATACGCAATATTTAGCCAGGGCAAAAAAGCTTACTATTTTACAACTTACTTCGCCATCCGAAATGTATATCACAAAGATTTGTAATGTTTGAATTGTATCCATTTACAATATGTGTTAAATTTATACAAAACAAAAATCAAAGTTCACGACGCGACGTGCCCGTGAGATTGAAAGTATCGTATTATTGTAAAGTTATATTGAATTTGACATAGTAGAGTACGCAGTACATGGCCGGGTAATGAGACAGGCATTCCAACTGTCTTGTATTGAATTATAAATCGTGGTTGCTGAGATTCCTCCCCGCTCCCAAATGAATAATTGCGGCCGCTTCAAGATTCATGTAAATGGGATATTTTGTATGGAATGAGCGTAAACTGGAGACATTGTTCGTGTTGGAGTAATTAATATTCAGATGTTAGAACGTGCCGATGTGATGCTTTTGTGACATCGTTGTCCAGTTTCGTGTTACAAGTAGGTTCGCTTGTGTGACTAATCATTTTTTTGTTATACTGGAATGGATTGACCATTGCTGATTGCCTGGAAACACTGAACAGTAATCGCTAGAGGTGCCGTCTATATCGATTTGAAAGAAAACGAATGTCGCTCTTTTAGAATACTCCTTGCTAAGTTTACCTATTTTTATTGAAAGTTTTTAAAATTTAATAATTACTCTTATTATTCAATTTAAAAAAGGGTTTATTTATAAAAAAAAGGTTCACTAGGTAAGTATTATTACGCGTGACAGCTGTTTCGCTTTTCGAATGCATTATTAAACTGGAGAAGCCACTTACAGACGATCTTTTTATATTATTTCTATGTATGTACTTATAATGAAACTAAAAAAATCCATTTTTAATTATTTCAAACCTTTAAATTGAAACTATTTTTAAATTGAATAATAATATTTATTATTAAATTTTAAATTAAAAAAAAAACTTTAGGTGAAAATGGAGTTCAAAAAATTAATCTTGAATACAATAAACAAAGAACACCTATTATAGAATGTATATATGTCACCGTAAAAGTCCGGACATTTGTAAATTTTAGGTTTTATCTGTCAATGATTTTTAAATGCTGCGATTTATCGAAATGGTTACGTAAATGACCGATATAAATAAATCAATTAACCTAACGCCAGTGGTCGGCAAACCGCGGCTCGCGGGCCGCATGCGCCTCTTTGCCCCCCTGTGTGCGGCTCTGCCACAGATGAATTTGAACGTTTCTGTGCTGATATGGAAATATTGTAGAAAAACAAATTTGAACTTGGTTCACAGCACAAGTGGTTTTTTTTAAAGACCTGAAGAAGGAAGACATGATGATTTTTAACACCTGGAATAGTATTCCTGACTCACATGGTCAGTTAAAAAAAACTAGCGTTTGCTGTTCTTTCCCTTTCTGGTTCTCCATTTTCATGCGAACAATATTTTTCAAGCATTAACTATCAAGATTAAATAGAGAAGTGGTCTTATTGATGACAACCTGGTATGGTACCTAAAAATAAAAACAAAGATCAACAAACCTGACTCACCTGAACTTTCCAAGGAGATGCAAGGCAATTGTACACATCTTGTGTTTGCTAGTCATTGTCGTGATTTAATTTTATGAATTTTACTTACAATTTAATTTGTGTCGATATATAAAATCATTATTTAGTATGATATTAAGTTTAATTGAATGTACCTATAGTTTGATTAAGACTTACGGTTATGTTTAAGAAATTGGGCTCTCAAAAGAAATCCCAATCGGGTTACTGTTGATATTTGGCTCTGTTGACTAATTAATGAGTTTGCCGACCACTAACCCAACCCAATGATAAATCCCAACACTTTCCCTAGTGATAATAAACCGAAGAAAAAAAAGCAGCCTGTAAATACACATATTTCAGAGTCGGGTAATTTAAACTATCTTGGATATTTTCTAATATATTGACTATAGACCATCGACTGAATAGGGAAAAATAATTTACAATTTGCAGCTCAGCTCTAATAAAATGAACGATTAGGTAAAGTATGTGTAAATTGTATCTACAGCTCTCGGCTCTTAGCCAGGAGTGTGGATAAGGGAAGTAATAGCCCATCAAGCGTGTAACTAATGCGTGCCACGGAATGTCTACTTTCATACTTCGGCGTAGAATGTTATTTTATCAGTTCCAACTTGATGACATGAATATTGAATAACATTATTAATAATAATGAATATTCTCACCACTGTTTTTTTTATCAACAGAGGCTTTAAAATAGTACCTACCTCTATAATGTGATTTTACTTTGATTATGTTATGTATGTTTAGTATCTCACAGTTTGTTCCTAATGCATTGCATGTTCAAATCGATGGCGATGCTTCGATCAATTTTATTATTATCAGACTACTTTAACTGATTCAGATCGCCACATTGTTAAACGTGCGATTTTATCGATTATAATGGATTGTGTGCGATTTAACAATTAGCACCTTATCTATTATTGTTGAAAGCTGGTATCAAACTTTCAAAAGTTTCGCAATAATCAATTTATATAAAAATAAACCTCTAAATATCTACTATAAAGTGAATGCTGAGAGAAGGGAATGTAAGAAACCAAAGTAATCGTTACAACTACGGTACAACTGATTAGGTACCCATATGTCAATAGAAAAATTATAATCCAAATAAATATGACGTTGATTCCTAAGCTGTGAAGTAACGCTTTGGTATTAAAGATGTTGATATTGTGATTGCTACAGGTAATTGATACTCAAATGCGCTATAATAACATGGACGATACTAAACGTCTCAATTTGGCTTTCCTATAAATCTTACTAGTGTTTCATACATCCGGTCAGACGATTGAATCTGAAAATAGTGTAAATAAATAACACCCATCTTCGTACTGTAATTTTATTACGCATAGTTACCATGTTTTGTCACTGCTTTTATACTTGAGTGGCAGTTCATCACTTTTAGTCTGCATATAGATTTTATGGATATACCATTTTGTTATATTGGAGATATTTTGCTATTAAATAATTTATTGTATTCAATATCTCCTCATCCATATCATACGTCAAAACAGAACAACTCAAATACCCGTAGTGTACTCCTACTTGATTTAACATATTTAATATCATTGATTTAGTAGAAAGTATACAGAATAAATTTGTCAAACATGTACTTCACAAATACAACAAACATATTCATTAATGACATCATAACTTGTTTCGACGATGTAGAAGTTCTACTTTTTGCCGATGATATTAAACTATACAAAGAAATATCCAATATTAGCGACTGCATAATCCTACAGTTAAACATCGATAAATTACATAATTGGTGTATCGCTAATAACTTATTTCTCAACGTTGATAAATGCAAGACACTGACATTTTGTCGAATCAAAACCCCGTTATCATTTAACTACGCTATAGATAACAAAATCTTGGAAAAAGTCAACGAAATTAGTGATCTCGGAGTTTTGTTTGATATGCAATTAAATTTTGTAAATCACATAAAACAAATAACTAATAAAGGTATGAAGACATTGGAATTTATAATTAGAACTATCAAAGACTTTGATTCGCTGGAAGTTATAAAAATCGTATATTTGTCACTAGTGCGCAGCATATTAGAATACAATTCAATAGTGTGGTCCCCATACTATATCATTCATATAAAAAATATTGAACGCGTGTAGCGCAAATTTTTACGTTTTATTAACTTCAAACTACACATACCAATACAACACATAAACTATACATTCTTGCTAAATACACTCAAAATATATACTCTACAAAACAGAAGAAAAATAACAGACTTAACTTTTTTATTTAGAATTATTTATTCCGTATTAGACTGTTGTGAGCTCCTGCAGCTAATCACCAGCTAAGTACCTCATCGACATACTCGGCAAAATATGTTATTGTGTAACAATAAGTCTGGGACTAACTACCAAATGCATGGACCCATTTCTCGTCTACATACGAGTATACTTGGAAATAAATTCACCTCTGCTATAGATATATTTAATATAAGTTAACCCATGTTTAAAAGATACCTGAACGATATTTTTATGTTGCAACAATTATAAGAGCATCGCATAAGAGCTATGGTTTAATTATTATTATTTTTATTTTTTATGTATATTATCTTTGTACTTACCCACAATCCAAAAACTTGTTATGTATTATGCAATTTAATACATTTTTACATCATCCGAAATATAAAAACATATTGATTTTTTTTTCACAATGTCATGCACCCATACGAGTATTATATTATACGAGTATTATGCACTCGTGTATTATGTACCATGTAGATCAGGCTATTACTATTTTTATTAAAAAAGTAGTATCTACAAATTAAAAACCTTTCCCTTTATAACTTCTCTGTGTAATCCGCTTATACATTATTATACATACATATGTATTATAAATATGTTACACTTATATACCAACTATGTATCATGTTATTTTTTTTGTAAACTTTTTACTTCTTTCTGTGCACATAATCATTTTAATGTTAAAATATGTAAAAGCCCTTTGGGGCGTTAATAAATAAATAGAATAAAAAAATAAATAAAAAAACTACAAATAACATGTTAACTTTACAAAAAACACGTACTCTGTCAGCTCTCTTGTTTCTACATAACCTGCTAAATAATAATATCGATAGTCACGAATCCGTCGTCGGTTTAAATGTTCCAACTAGGCGTACCGGGTACACTACGCTTCTTCATGTAGAAGCGATCAACACTAATGCAGCAAAGAACTCACCAATTAATCGCGCGATCATAACATATACCCACTACAAAAATTAATAGACTTAGACATTTTTCATGATTCTTTACTAACATACAAAACAAATTTATTACATTTTCTTAGCGTGATATAAATTACTTTAAAACTACACTTATCTTTACTTTAAACTTTTATTGATAGTCAATTACAATTTCGTATTTCATAACTTCACTACACTTTTCCACATCATCTCCACACACTTTCTTTATTTTTATTATTATTAGTCACACACATTCATTAGTTAGGAAGCTTTTTAACCCCAGACAAAATGAACAAGATATTGTATGGACATAAGTAATAGGTACTTTAAGAATGTAATTTTTATATTCCAACCTTATCTTCTGTAATAAAATGTCTAAATAAATAAAATAAAATAAAACAAAATAAAATATTAATGTGGTTTTAACTTATCACACATCAAAAGCTAACTACATCATTGACTACATCAGATGCTCAAAAAAATAATAATAGGTAGGTACTCACAAACAGTCATACAGTCCCCTGTAGTACAAATTTAGATTGTGATGAAAAGTGGAATGAAATTCCACTTGTCCAACAAGTTAGAAGAATCAAGGCATTATTTTGCCGCTTCGGGAGATAAATCAATGGAATCTAATTTACACCAACATTACGTTGTCTGAAAAAAAATAGAGCAGGACTGATTTAATAGCAAAATCAGAACAACATTCTACCACACGGTGAATTATTTATTGTACCAGAATAAATGCATAAATTATAAGAGATTTTTTTAAATAACGACATCACTTTTTCAACGTTATTGTACTAATTTAATTGTATTGTCTAAGCAATTTATTTGATGATTGAATGCGCATTTAAACCGACCTTTTTCACAACAATTAGTATTTTTTTAATGGCTGTAGAGGCAATTCATGTTTTCATTAGCGGATGTTTTGTAACAACTGTGTTTCTTAGTTAATTCCTCGTAAATTTGGTATTGAAGAGATAAAACACACCTTTTAATGGCTCTATTGTCAAATAAGTTTTCAAAAAGGTAATAAAACACTGATTCCAAACACGTACGTTCGCAGAATTAAGAGATTCAGATTGAAAAGTGATTCAATAATTAAAATAACTAAACCCACTGTATTTTACTGGACCAGTCTGGTCGTCGCTGAAAACTATACCACAGATACGCGATATACTCGTATAGCCGTTTTGGCGGAATTAAAAATTCAATCTTTAAACATTAATTTAAAACTATGAAATAGAGGTAAAAAACCGTTACAAGTTAGACAAAACTAAGACTGAATTCCTCATTAAAAAGGTTGTTTGTTATGTATTGCAGGAATACCCAAGAATTTAATGGCATTACCCAAGACATTCCGAAGAAAAAGATCCATCTAAAAAATGAAATATTGATGATTCATCGCCGCGATATTGATTTAACCGGGGTATCAATCATAAACAAAATGCTAATGCCAATTAAGGTCCGGGCCCACTATAATGGTGTAATGGAGCCCGCGTTAATCTGTAATGGATGATTTCCACCGAGGCTGTACCGTGTGCCGTGTGCCGTGTGCCGTGTGCCGTGTGCCGTGTGCCGTGTGCCGTGTGCCGTGTGCCGTGTGCCGTGTGCCGTGTGCCGTGTGCCGTGTGCTGTGTGCTCTGTGACAGGCCCGATGGCTCGGACATTGATCGTAGAAACTCTGTGTTATCTCACGCATCGCCAGCCTTCACATTATTCAACTCTGATAGACTTTTTTCATGTAGTTTGGCCGATAAGCGAGGGCGTCGTTTTTAAACTGTATTTTTATATGGTATCTCGTTGTATTACATTTTCACTGGAATATTGCAGTGGGAATACATGGATTTAAACAATCTGTTTATTTGTTTGTTTGAAGCAGCAAAAACTTTCGACAGCCGTGCTGTTCTTTTTTCTCATGGCAGTCTTCTGACGTCGAGCTTTGGACATATGTCGCCCTCGAAATTTTCCAGATTTTTCGCAATCCTTGACGGGTCTCACCCATTCTAAGCCTTCGGTTCTCTTTAGATCTTCAGCCCATATCAAATGTGAGCGACCTGTGCTTCTCTTTCCCAACGAAGAACGCCATCCGAATATGGTAATGGGCACTTTATACGATACCTACTTATTTCCATATTGATCCCCATATGGAATCCATATCGGGGACCAGAATGGAAAGTCTTTGCATTTCATACAGACATAGTTGCCATTAAAGAAGAAATAATATTTTGGGAACGTTTTTAATATTAAAACGTAACGTTGTTTAACGTATCTATTATTTTATTGTGTTTATTTCGGAGTATATTTAAAACGTTGTTAAAAAGCTTATAGGTAGAAGTTCTTTATTACTACGAAGACAGTGTTTATTACTGATGGTGAACGCGTGTTTCTGTTCGGTATTGTGAATTTTGCGTATTTTTTTAAAACTATTAGATATTTTGTGACAGATGCTTCCATTATTGTTATGTTAAAGGCATTGCTATTTTTTGATGATTAAATTATTATTACTCAAATTATTATTAAGATTCTCCATATGGGTCCCGATATGGTTTCCATGTGGTGGTCTGTATGGAAATAAGTATCCTGTAAAGATAGTTTTATAGATGAGGAGAGTGTGAAATGAAATTTCCACAGTTTTTTTGCCTGAAATTTGTCGTTCAATGCATCTATTTTCAGCTTGTAACGTTATTTCTATCGCAAGCTATGGCACTTCGAATATTCATTTATCTTTTAAAAAAGAAGACGCCATATTGTTTGTTCCGTATTGACACATCATGTCAAAATACAAAATGGCAGAAGAGTGTGCTTGAAAGGTATGGAACAACGAGTGCGTGCCAGGTAAGCGTTGTATCATTACATCCTCTATAGCTGCTATTTTGGGGAGTTGACAATGAAACATTCGTTAGTTAGATAATTAAATTTAGTTATTTTTTAAACTGTTTTTGACTTGTGAAAGAGTTGTTAAACAAAGACGATAAGATGACAGTTTTTGCACTGTTTTATGAAATACGTAAAAATCTTGAATTTAATTGAATGTTTGCTTGAAATTGGAAAAAAAATGTATTTCAAAAAATTCGGTTATTCAAACTACAGTTAAAAATTCGGAGGATAAGGTTAGGCAGGTCTACTCGTTTAAATGATAATAAAAACAGGTACCCACCGCCCGTGGACCTTGCGTAAGCATTCTTTACGTTGTGGATACTTTGGCATTCTATTAAACCGGCATAAATTATGAACAAGAGTGATGTGGGAGATGCTAGATAACTTTGTCAAGAAGGTAATGCAAACCTTGTTTATTTAATGAATCCAATGACTTGGTGACATTTTATCTAAATTCGTTGTTGACAATCGCTTATATAAAATCAACTAGGTTCGAAAACGGTTAACTTTTCAAACAAATTATATGAAAAACAATCTAATTTACCTTATTTTATATTTGTTCAATTAAAACATATTTTTAATTTAGGTACTCTATTTTCAAAACGTTCAGCCTGACATTTAGCAGACAAAAAAGGGCGCTGCGATAGTTTAAAATGTTTCAAATGGTATCACAAAGGAAAATTATTGTATTTTAAAAAAAAAGCACAATAGATCCGAAAGGAGATGTCTCTACATCATGCTCTAAGACAATTTTATGTTAAAACTTTAAAAAAAAATATATATATATAAAGCTTTGTAAGGAAGATACTAAGGAGATAAGATGGAAAGGAGATTTCCTCGAATTTATGAAATTTATGTATTTAAGTAAAAATGTCCCTGAAATGTGGCTCTGTGCCCTCTGGTTGGAAAAAAGCGGTCATTCATCCTATACCTAAGAAAGGTGACCGCTCCAACCCGGACAACCCAACTACCGCCCCATAGCGATCACATCAGTTCTGTCCAAGGTGATGGAACGTGTGATCAACGACAAACTTCTTACATACCTCGAGAAGAACAAAATCATTAACGACCGCCAGTATGGATTCCGGCGGAACCGCTCGTGCGGTGATCTTCTCGCGTATGTGACGCATGTTTGGGGACGGTGCCTGGAACGTTATGGTGAGATTCAAAAGGTCTTACTGGACGTTTCTAAGGCCTTTGACCGGGTCTGGCACCGAGGACTTGCCAACAAACTGCCTTCTTACGGACTTCCCGTTTCCTTGTGTACGTGGATTGCCGACTTTTTGAGGGAAAGATCGATTCAGACGGTTGCTGATGGTTTCATCTCTTCCTCGCATTCAATAAATGCTGGCGTCCCACAAGGATCGGTTCTATCTCCGACATTGTTTGTGTTGCACATCAATGACCTCTTGACATGTGCACCAATCCATTGTTACGCGGATGACAGTACAGTCCATGATTGCTTTTTGTTTGACAAGCCCCCAAAGGGCACACAAAATCCAACGGCTCGGAGGGCTTTGAAACAGAGAATGGACGGTTACCTTGAGAGGGTCTCCGCTTGGGGTAAGAATAATCTCGTCGAATTTAATGTTTCAAAGACCCAATCATGTCTGATTACGTCTAAAAGGGATCGAAATGACAATCTAGTCTCCTTTAATGGAAGCAATCTTCCCAACAAGCCCTCCATTGATATGCTTGGAGTAACCTTAAGTGATCAGCTCAGGTATGGAGGCTCCATCGAAACCCGAGTAAAGTTAGCCTCTCAGAAGTTGGGCGTATTGTACAGAGCTCGCAGATACTTTAATAGTACACAACTGCTGACCCTGTACAAATCGCAAGTGCGCCCCATTGTAGAATTTGGCAGCCACCTCTGGTCAGGAGTCCCAAAATATCTGAAAAAAAATCTTGACTCTGTGCAGAAACGGGCGGTCCGTTTGATAGATTCGCCTATCTTAACAAACGGTTTCCAATCTTTGGAGCACAGACATCAGGTGGGAATGCTGTATTTGTTCTACTGGTATTTTAATGGAAGATGCTCCGAGGAACTAGCGTCATTGATCCCTTCGGCACCGGTGCATAGTCGGGAAACACGCCAAACGCGCGCCCAACATTTGCACACGGTTGACATTTGTCACATGAGAACAGGTCGCTTCTACGACTCGTTCTTGTGTTCAACAGCTCGGCTGTGGAATGATCTGCCGGATTCTGTTTCCTCCATCCTATAACATGGGTCTCTTCAAGACCCAAGTTCACTCCTTCCTATCCTCTAAAAGATCCTCCACACAGCATCCCCAAAGATGATATAGGCTTTGAGGGAAATTATTTCCTCCTTGGTCTCCTGTGTGGAGTTACTGTAAAAAAAAATACCAAGTGTATTAGATCTTAGATAAATAAAAATAAAACAAAAGCATATTCTTTGCATTATTTCTTTAAACAAACTGTCAAACACAAAAACGTGAAAAACATTTGAATGTGAAGAAAGACGAAATGAGCAGCAGAGTAACACAAATGTTTCCATAGTAATGACATTTTGTAGTTCGAAAATAATATATATGTACAATTAAATGCCAAGCCATAATTTAACAGTTTTTATCAAAGGAAAATATTAAATTTGGGTTTTTTTTAACCACGGTCACATTTGATTGATGATCAAATCGGCGATTAACGCCTTTTGCATTTTTTACATATCAATTTGATTTCCTTCCATTTTCCCATCACCCGTCGATACTCGGTACTTCAACATTTGATTTAATTTTGGAGAATTAATCGACGATTGGTAAATAAACCAACATAACCTTTAAAAAAATGCTGGCAAACATTCAAAATGGCGCTAAATTTGAATTTATGGTGATGTCAAAATATTTTGAAGAGTGTTCAAACAACTAGGCCTTAGTAAAAACAAAATCTTTTTTTTTTTTTAAATTCAGGAAAATCGTTATAGAACTTAATATAATGTCCCTTTATATACTCGTATATATCAACCAGAAGACTGTCGCATACATAAATACCCTGCTGTAGCAGGTTTCAGACTTTAAAAAAACTTGAAACGCTTTCCAGCTTACGACGCGCAACGCCAACACGTACGGAAACTAAGCGAAGTACTAATCCTATGTGCCCAGGTAAACATTGCAACAATCACTACTTGCGAACATAGAGGTAACTCCAGCACACGTCGAGTCGCAGCAAGAACTGCAGGGAAATCGCGTTAATGGATTTTTATTGTCTCGGATACATGTTTTTCTCATTTTGAGGCATTGTGAAACTTGTTTGGGCTTGGAGTTGGATGTGGAAGTAATATTAGTTTCCTAGAGATATTCCACATGATTTGTCGGACTAAGCGCAAAAGTTAAACGTAGGTACAAACATTCTTCGTCAATATATTTTATTATAGAATTCAAGCTTCGGGTAGATACAAATATTATGACCTCTATTTATTACTGGATCACGTTTTTAGTGCATACGTACACATGCGCTATGTATATTAGGGTTCATGTATCTGAAATACAAAACAGAAGAGCTGTTTGCATTAAGCAACAGAAGTTCACAACATTGAGCTTTGGATTTATGAACTGTGCACATATTTTTATTTCAGAAGTCAGGACAACATTTTGAGCTCCAGTAATTGTCGTAACTGATATCATGAGCTATATAGCTTTGGTGTATCCATTTAACAATAGTAACAGACGTAATATTATTTGCTCCATTTTAAAAATATGAAATTATTACACGATAAATATACCTTAATTATTTATATATGCCTAGTGTAGTATTTAAAAGCCTTATCATTGTCTTCAGAGTTGACATTGAATGGAATAGTTGCTTAAATGTTTTTAATAGTACATTAATAATTTAACGAACTTTGCTCATGAATCACAATTGCAGAATAATTAATTTCGCCGAAAAACAAACATTTTTAAATACTTAACCAGCGGTTGTAACTTTGACGATTATCTTGGGTCATAAAAATAATTTCTTTCTGGTATCTTTGTATGTAATTTTCTCTAACAATGGCGCAAAATAACAGTTTAATTGTGAGAAGCACCTTTCACCTGTATTTGTTCCAAATAATTCCCTGTAAAACTATGCCGTGGCATTGTTAAATAGAAATTGTATTGCATGCGATGTAAAACTGTCTCGTAGGAAGTTATTTTCGGATTGACGTCGTAAATTGCCAATCTCGGGGGCTTGTAAAGTGGTTTGCTGCAACTGCTGAATGCACTTTATTGTCCTGGAATAAATGCAAATGTATGCAATTGTTATTGTTCGGCACAAATAAAGCTTTATTGCACCATAATCAAATGTTTTTTTTTTATCTTACCGTTTTCCAAGCAACTGTTAATATTGAGAGAGGTCTATGTTATTTCTTCCACGCAAATGTGAACAGGTTCAGAACATATTAATGCGTTTTGCACCAACTGCTACTCTGCCAAAATGCAGTACATTAGATATAGGTAGGTGGTGCGTACGTACGTACTAGTGACGTGCATTGCTTTCGACCAAGGTTAGATGTTGCTTTATTTTGTTATTTTTTTAATAAGGAGTTGAATTTTTATAGCATTGAAAACTTAATTATCATATTTTGATGACTGTTGTGGCAAAGCGAAAGCTGCACGCCAATGCTGCATACACGGTGAACTTGTTGTTTACAGAGGCGTGGAAAGCGACATATAATCTTTTAGAATAAAAAGTATTGGAAATAAAAGTAAAGTAATATGAAGCATAATTCAGTAAATTAAAATACAAATACTTCAGCTGTAAGACATAGGTACCCCGCAATAAGCAGAACAATGGGATGCCCATATTCAATTTATAGTTAATTTCGACTAGGATTTTTTTAGGACAAATATTTATTTTTATTTATGATCTTAAAATAGTTCCACTTGCCTTTGTCTAACATAAACTTGTTATTTATAATATTTATTGAACACATATTTTTTACATCTTACTCCAACTATGGTTAATCTGGCTACATTATTTTATTTCACTGGGGGGAAGCTATACATTTGAATGCCTTTATTCAGTAAACAATTCTGTATTTGGGATATGTTTTTTTTTTTTTTTTAATTCTAATATCTTCTTTCTATGGTGTATGGTGTGTGTGAAAGTCTTTATTCTAAAATAAGTAGGTGAATGTCGATTACCTCTTATAGAATCCTCCCTATATATATATCATATACGAGTATACCTACTATACATTATTAGCATCACAATTACTTATTCACTTGAGATAAAATAAACTTACGTCATGTTTAGTTAACACTTTCGTACGATTTTAGAATTTTTTCCTCCCTTGCTCTAGATAAAGTGAATAAACATTGTTGGATTTGGTTCTCTAATTGCTGGCATTACTGACTTTTTGCGCTATTTTTTTTAATTGGATTTTAGCTACTCGTTCAGGCGGTAGCCATTTCACATTCCTTGTGGATTTTTGTGTTTAATCTCGGCTTCCGCAGCCTTTCAATTGTTTCTTTATAGCTACTCGTTCAGGCGGTAGCCATTTCGCATTCCTTATGGATTTTTGTGTTTAATCTCGACTTCCGCAGCCTTTCAATTGTTTCTTTTTAGCTACTCGTTCAGGCGGTAGTCATTTCACATTCCTTGTGAATTTTTGTGTTTAATCTCGGCTTCCGCCATAAAAATTTGAATTAATGATTTAAAAAAAAAAATTATATGCAGTGAATGATTTGTTATTTTAAGTGAAATACGCCGTAATATTAACTAGACATATTGTTCTTTCAAACGAAAGTAGCACTAACATATAAATAAATTGTTAAAATAAAAACTAGATAAAAGTAATTCTGTTATCAAGCCTCAAATAATATGTTAAATGACTGCCAGTTTTAATCCAGACCTGAATGGGTTAACACTATTTTTTTGTGCAAAGGTACGTAATAAGTTACTCAATAATTCTGTGGCGTTTCAGTACCCGATGTTTAACTGCAATTGCTCACCGCTAGTCTAGTACAGTTGTAATAGGTAATCTTGAAAATTTAATCCGCTTATTAAATCATCCGCAAGTGGATAGGTACTTTGTATGCAACAGTATATCCTTGGGCATTGGAAGGAAGTTACTCGAACCTATTCTCAATTTATTAGTCAGAAAAGCAACGCCTGAGTACCTTGCAAAAACAAAATATCATTGATGATTATATTAACTGTAAAATGTATACACAATTTATAGTGAAAAACATATCTGTCTCTTTTTAATAGCTCACAAAATGTGTGGGCCCCATCTTACACCTAAAGAAATATTTTTACAAATAATATCGCACGTTTGGACTGTAATGAAACAGGAATGTGAAAGACCCTCCTACGTGATCAGGCACAACGCCACAATCGAAGTGGTCAATTATAATTTTTTCTCAACAGATTTAATATGATGTAAGAATCACGTTTTTCAAACGAACGTTTCTACTCGCACAGGAATACCGTTCTTTACACACGATTTCGTTTATTTAAGTGCGAATACAGAGACGATTCAAAAGTATTCCCTGACAGAACTAGATACTTGGTTGGAATTTCCCAATTTGTATAGTTGGAAGTGACCCTTTATTGGAAAAAAAAATGACAAAATATGCCTTTAAAAATTACAGAATTTTTTTTTACTCGCCAAGTCACAGCTCAATGGATTTATTATTAGGTATTGCTGATAAGTCGCTATCGTGCCTCAGTATTGGCAACATTTTCCAATTTTATGTACTGTTAAGTAAAAAGTTAAACATGGTTCTATGTAAAACGCTGCGAGGGAAACGAAAGGCCGTGGATGTGAATGCGTTATGTCGGATCAATAGACTTATGCAACGGATATAATGGCTGAGAGCCGACACACGCACACGGATTATTTCTTGCAGTTATTCCTTGCATTTAGCTCCAGGCTCAACGTGCGTCCTGTTCATACTATAATAGTATATACTCGCAGGGTCGCATTCTCCTTCGATGATGCTGGAAACTTTAAAATTAGTTCCAAATTTTCTTATTTTTAAGTAGAATCGGCTATTTCTTTCATTCGTCGATTTATTTACCACTTCGAAATTATTTTAAAAATAGGTAACGTTGATGTAGTTTGTACTTTTTTAGTTTCATCTCTCGTGTTAACGAGATATTACAATTAAACCAGTCTTTCTTGTTGCATGGTGGTTCTGTATACACATTTCTAATCATCTGGAAGGGTCGCTCTCCGAAAATGTTCCTAAATTTTCTGTTTTTCTTTTGACAGTAAATGCACCAGAGCTTGAGTAAATGCATCGTCATTGATAGCGCATCATATACAGAAATAGACATGCAAATGACACAAGACCTTACCGCTCGAGAGTTTTTCTGCTGGATATTTAAATGCATATTTAATATTTATTAGCATATTATACTGAAAAGCAGTTGTTACTGGGCAGTCGATAATTTGATGTCACTAATGTGACCATTGTTATTATTCACAACTATTCAGTATTTTACGTGAAATACAGAACCGGGACTAGACGCAAAGGGATCATTCATAGATAAATGTACTCGTATTATCATGTCGTGAGGCATTTTAGAATGCGCCCCAAGCATTAGCTTTAAGCATATCGGTAAATCGGTACGTGGAAATCTTAAGGGCGAGAGGGGCGTCGGAGCGGAATTATTTATTATTTGGAAATATTAATAGTGTTATTACGCAATACGATAAACATAATGTTTTTAAATATAAAAATATTTATAAATTTACATAGCATTTATCAAAATCTAATATAAAATATGAATATGATTTTTAAAGTGGAGAAAAATATTTTCAATCCTTCCAAGATTTATAATCCGCATTAAAATAATAAAAAAACATTAAAGTTACATAAAAATTTAAACTACACACTGTGTTTTTTTTAATTTACTTTATCGACATGTTAAAGAAAAACCTTCACAGCATTTTTTAAGGATATTCAAATTTTTAAATTTTTTTGTAAAACATGCGTAGAACGGTCAGAAATAAAACGGTGTAATATTTCTGATTTTATTTGATAAATGCTAAGCCCATGCAAATAAAAAAAAATCGTAATAAATAGTTTTCTCTATAAAAACACCATGTTTATCGTATTCCACTAAAATATTATCATTATTTTGAATTTATAAATAATAACTCTCCGACGTCACTCTCCCCGTTAAGGGTCTTATTATTATTCTTTTACTCCACTTGACTTCCTGAGTTCGTTGATAATTCGGTGATACTACTCGTTGTAAGTTCGCATACCAACATTCCGTATAATATGGAAGCTGTCTATCAATGTTTATATTTAAGACGTGCACTTTTTGAAGTCCTAGACTGCAAAATAAGTAATATCATTTAGCGGTCAAATTAGAACAACCCAACAACACGAAGATGCCAGAATTTACTCGCAGCATTCTGGTAGAAACATTAAGCGTTTTGTACGTAGGCAAACCTCCCCGTACAACGCGTACCGCGGGTAACAAACAGTGAGGTGATAAATCTCCCTGCGTTATATTGCATTTACTTATTTGCCTTATGATGCAGGACCAGGGACGTAGATTACGGCGGAGGTATATTTGATGCGATGGACCGTGGTGGTCCCCTAGATCGTGAACATTGAACATTCCCCGACTGGGGAATTGTAGGAATCATTATTATATGAATGCAAAATGCAGCTAATATTGAGTTGTGCATCGCAACAAAAAATACTTACTCGTGACGTCGTGATTTGAACATTTTATGTTTTTTTTGTGGAAATCGGAGAGATTTTGAAAACGAGATATGTAGGTACTTTAGAATAATGATGAGCTTCCGATGTGTTTATATGTTTAGCGAGTGGGTAGTTTGTGATCTACGAAAGTAATCCAGCGGAAATCAGATTAACCTTAACCTATATGTATATATATCTTTTTTATATTTTTATAACTATTTTGTACCAAAATTCGTTGTGTCGAGTGATTTTACTAATTTAAAGCACCCATAGTAGAACTCTGACCAACGAGAATTTAAACGTTGCTTCAAATTATATTTGAAAAGCCGAATACTTCCATTCTCCTTCCTCTTACAATTACTTACTCCTCACTATATTCGCTAATTATTGGGGTGTTATATAGTCTCACTTACTTCAGGCAGTGAAATTTTAACGTAATATTCGCAAATAAAACAAAAATTAACCGCAATCTTTCGACGAAATCCACAGTTTTCCCATTCAATAATGATATAAACTTGGAATGCGCCTTTGCAACACACACTTCCTTAAACCCGCCCAAGTGACATGGCATATAAACAACATCGGTTTCAACATGAACGTATTTTTATGGTCAACACGTTGAATTGAATTGGTTATTATAAATAAAAAGGGCTATTTTATCACTCTACATTGAGATACTTTTCTCGACTGAAGTGAATAATCCCTATGGTATAAAAGTATATTTCTCGGTTTACGAGATCTAATGGCTACCACTATAACCCCATAAAAATGAATGGTTTTATTTAATATGCATTATCAACTAATGATAACATTTTTTAAAAAGGTTTAGATTATGTTTAATATAAAATAAAACGGAATGTTATCAAAATAGCGATCGATATTAGTGTTTTTAATGGGAACCTCGCTTTTAATTTATTTTTAATGTTACATAATATCTTTCGTATAATTTCAATACCATTTATCGATTATTATTATTTTTATTGAAAAAATATGCACTATATTTACCTACTTGCTGGATTTTTGTTGTTGTTTGATTTGATTATCTTAGGATTTACAGGCATACATTTGACAAAAGCAAAAAACACTGATATTTTCTCGTCCGAATTGCTGAAAACTGTTTCAAAAGATAACTTTCGTAAAAGCTTTTGCGTACATCTGATCCATTACTCTAAGATCTAAACCAACCCTTTTTGTCGTTGTTCTGAAGTTAATACGAAAACCGTTAAAAAGTCACGGTATGCACTCTTCTATACATAGATATTTTTTCGATAATTTCTATAGTTACAGAAAAAATGTCCTATTATTGAAAAATATGTAACTATATGTATCATTCGGTGAGATTTTATCATTTTATATTTGGTGTATCCTTTGGCTGATTGTTTGTAATTTTATGTAATTTATGTAGGTATATTAACCGAGTTGTTATAACTGGATTGTTCTCGCGTAAGTGTGAACATCTGTAAAAACCCAGCATAAATAAATAGTATAAGTATTGGCGGTATTGTAAGAATTGTACGAAGTCACACATACCTTCTCCAGACTTATTCCTGGCGAAACCTGCCCCAGTTAAGTGGTAGAAGACAGGTCAAAAATTTATAGCTCCCGTGACCCTGAAACCGGCCAGTTCTTCTTACACCAGTTAGTCGAGTAAGAGCTTTTTAATCGAACAATTCAATTTACAAGGATATTTGCGGTCCATGCTCAGGGTTGCCTGGGATTCATTTTTTTCTGAATATATATTTATTTTAAATATATTTATATTAAAGGTTGTATTACAAGCAAAATATTTTTTTTTCGTAGAATGTTAGGGAGTGGTGTCGTTAGGAAGAGGGACCGGAAAGGCGATATTTTTTTGAGAATAATCGTAAAGAACAATTATGCTAATAAAAATGCTTAAGATCGGTCAAAGAGTGTAAGTTGTAAAAAGGACTGCAAAAATGATGTGTACCTATTTAATTAAACTAGGTTTAAATGGATTTATTTGTCGATCGCATTCGTCTCAAACAAAGTATTAATAATAATGGAAGATAAATCAGAACAGACATTAAAATTATATCGTGTAAAAACTATAATTAATAAACAGTCGGGTTGACGGCAATGAAATCGGAATAATGGTAATTCTTTTAGAGCATACTTTCAGTAGTACCTATTTATGTGCGCAACTAAATTAACCGATCAGCTTCAATTACTTCGTTCATTACGAAGAAGCTTGCCGCTGAAGCTGTGCGCTTTTATTTAATTGAAACATATCTATCTTAGGATCGCGTTACACCTTTCAATCAAATGATTTGCACAAAATCAGGTGAACGCCAATCTGTGCTTCGTGATGTCTCAATTTACTGCACGTCATCCGGGGCTTAGCTGCTCGACTAACTTACCTGTAATTTGATTAATATTTTTTAACAACTGATTTAAAATTATTAAATCCATCACGTCGCTGGATATCTTAATCAAATGATGGATGATGATCCTGAATTTTTCAAGTATCTTTATTATTTTTTTATGTTGTGATGGATTCATAAGGATACAAAGAAAATTATTTTTCTGTGAATTGTTGAGATCTTGCTTTGGATTGTGTTTAATGTGGATCGAGACGCTGTTTATATATTCCAACGATCTTTTATTCATGTTCCTTGGTCTTGAACATTACAACACACGTTTCCATACAATGAGGAGAATATATATTTTTATTAAGGCGGTTGGTTCCCGATCTTACAAATGAGTTTTTTATTGCAGTATGTGGGGAGGTTGGTGCAATCAAACAAAATATATAAATTAAAAATTCAGTAGTATAAAATAATGTAAAAGTAATATATTATATTATGTTACGTACACAAATATAATAAAATATAGTAATGTTTAAAAATACAATAAAATATGAAACCGTTATGTCGGGCGTGGTCCCGAGTGAGCACTCACTCGGGAATAGCGCTCGGTGCTGGTAGGCTGCGGTCACCACCGTGTTGTCGGAGGCCATTAGCCGCATCCAGGTTCCTGTGACCCGGTGTCTCATCAGGCTGGCGAATCCATTCGTTCGTTGCTCCGTGAACATTGCCGATGCGCTGCTGGATCTCCTATATCCAAATATAATTCTGAAGGCGTTATTATATTGGATTCGTTGTTCCGTCGAGCTGTTTCGGTAATGACACCATTGAATTGCTACTGCGTTTGTAAAATCTGCGAGCAACGATATTGGAGACTATACTGGCACTTTTAATTCAATATCATCATCATCCAAGAGGTTTTCAGTAATGATGTGCCCCAAGTATTTAATGTTTTTCGTAATCTTACCCCATATGGTGTATGGGAAGCATCTTCTCGGGATTCTTTCCGATGTTGAATATAATTAGTTCTGTATTATTGGGGTTGTATATCATGTTCTGGTCCTTAGGGTATTCTACACACGTGTCACAATATTCTTAATCCCTTGATCTACGAAGCTAGGAGAATCATGTCGTTCGCGTAGCTTATGTAGTTTTGACATACATTCTTAATTTTAATTTAAGGCGATGCAATTGGACGTAATGCAAAACCATGTTTTTTGTTTTGAAAATTTAATGGTCTAGAAATATCAGAGATGATTTAATTAAATACTACACTTTGGCCTTTCGTTTAACCATTTTTATAAACCTAGAAAAAAATTAGTATCACACCTAAAAAACAATTTTAAAATGCAAAATCTCCTACTTACGAACCCTTTTTCCGATATTGTCGTACTGTTCAATGATTTTTATTTTTATTTTATTTTATTTGGAAAACCAACAGCAATAATTACATTTATCAAATATATTTAAAAAATGAACCAAATAAAGTTTTTTAGAATATGACCGTAAAACATTTTAATATTTATGTGGTAAATAAAGTTTTTTAGAATATGACCGTAAAACATTTTAATATTTATGTGGTAAATAAAGTTTTTTAGAATATGACCGTAAAACATTTTAATATTTATGACTGAACTTTACAAAAGTAAATAAAACACGCATTTTGGTGATGTTTTTTTTTTCTTAAATCGAAACATTTTAATTTTTTTTAAAGAAAGACAAATATTCCCTGGTTACGAATAACCTGACAATATTTGGAAATCTCCTACTACCATCTATGGGTGAGACCCAAACACTATGTCAACCCAGCCACTGACCGGTCGACATGCGGCCGGTGTTAAGTGGGAATTTCAACCTTTCGCCACCTGCATAAGGAGTGCGTGTTTTCGTTCGAATTTTGGGAATTGGATCGCATTAAGGGGAACGGCTGCGGTGCCTGTTTCATACAAAACTGAATTTTGGATTGGAGTAAAACCTTTAATTAAAAAAAAAATAGATCATTCCGTTTGGTGTGTATTTTGGCCTCCAATCCAAAATTCAGTTTTGTGTGAAACGTGCACCGCACCACGTTTTCATTTGTACCCTTTCAATCAATATGCTACAATACAGCTTACCAACTGAACTTAGCAGGCTAATAGCCCTGTGATTTTCACATTCCATGCGTGACCCTTTACCTTTGTATAGAGGCATGATCACAGCCCTTCTCCAATATAATAGGGTGTAACCCTCCTCTAGACACTGGTTAAAAAGTTTGCATAACCATGTGAGAATTATACGGCTATTTCCTTTAAAGTATTCAGCAGCAATATTGTCGAAACCAACAGCCTTACCATTCTTCCTACATCTAATTGATCTTTTAATTTCATCCATGCTAATTTTGGGAACATTCACCCCATCGTCATTCATACCTGAATCGCCACTGGAATCTCTATCACTCGGATTGCTTTCGAAGACCTCTTCAAAGTATTTCATCCATCTCTTTTTTATTTCTTTCTCATTCGTCAACATTTTTCCATCTTTCGATTTTATCACTTTCACACATCCACTTTCTGGGCCATTTCGTGACCTTTTGACCTCCTTCCAAAATAGTTTAATATTTTCTTGGAAGTGGTTGTAAATTTAAAAAAATATATAATTCATATTTTTCTGAAATACAATACTTTGTTTATAACCACGAGACTTATTTACTTATTACGACGACGGTTTTACCGCATATCAGGTGCAAAATTAAAACGTGGTTTTAATTTTTGTACCCTGAAGATGCTTATGTTAAGCGAAACCGGTCGGTCGTAATAATTAAATAAAATTCTCGTGGTTATAAACAAAGTTATTGTTTTATTTTCATTAAATATGTCTAACCACAAAGTGACTGCTTTCTAAAATATCATATTTTTCTCCTTATAAACATCATGTTTATGGTATTGCGTAATAATATTATCATTATTTCGGAATAATAAATTATTCCTCTCCACCTTAAACCTAGTTGTTCTGGGTGGTACTTTATACTTTATTCGAGTTTACTTTATAGATTCTTTAATTAAATACTAGGTGGTCATTCAGGAAGTGTCTCGCCTTATCTATCTAGTTTCTCGGTCTGATGTATTTTATAACAGCATTTTTCCGATTATGAAAACAACCAATTCACTATGAATTATTTCTGTTTTAGAAAACTTAACGTATAAATAATACGTATTGTTAGCTTTTTACGTTTCGTCGTAATTTAAGTCATATCCATTAGACACACTGCTCGCTATAGAGCGTATCTAAACATGATGTTTTTTTTCATAATCTGAATGGCAATCATTTTAGTGCACACTACCTTAAATGACTGCATTAGGCTGCATTAAATTATGTATTAAATTTAATGAACTAGGAAACATTAAAGTTAATGAGGAAATAAAGTAAGGCAGTTTAATATGATTGCGACATAATAATAACATCCATTCCAGGATGGTCACGAATCACAGTCGAATAACTACGACGGAACATAAGATGGACGATCGGTACATTTCCTACAGTACTTTGCACACTTCGTGAAGTATCACTTATGCAGGGACACAGCAAACTAGCAAGCAACGAGTGCGGCGCAGAAGGGCGGCCGAATCAAGGGGCATCCTCTGATTTGGCGGTTTATTGCCTGATTCACTAGACATAAGATGGACGATCGGTACATTTCCTATAGTACTTTGCACACTTCGTGAAGGATCAGTTATGCAGGGACATCGCAACCTAGCAATCAACGAGTGCGGCGCACAAGGGCGGCCGGATCAAGGGGCATCCTCTGATTTGGCGGTTTATTGACTGATTCACTAGTTGTCATGAATTTCTGATAAATTATTTGTGAAACATTGTGCATACAAAAGAAAACGGGAAAGGGATGAGATGATCCGAAAATAATCCAAGGCCGATGCAAGAGTACCCCAAGCAAAGAAAAGGTATACTAAGATGGTTTGAAGAGTTAAACAAGCGTGTTAAATGAATCTTATTAAGTTTAATCATTGAAGAAAACATTCACAAATCTCAAATGAAACATGAAACGGAAAAAAGAAACAGTTTTACAAGGAGTTTTATAAGCTTCAATTGAATCTCATTTGTTTCACGTGAAGACATTAGCCTGCATGACGTTTATACAAACTGTTGCTAGATATTGCTCCACTTGATTGGTTAGTGACTAAGTTGACAAATGCATCTGGTTCCCACCCAGGCATCGTGGATTCAATTCCTCTCCCAGCTCCAAGTGCTCCAATTTCTAATATTGTCAGGTTATTCGTAACTCGAGAATGTTGGTATTGATTTTAGAATAAGGAACAGCTATCTGACTCATGTATGCAAAATATAATGTTCTCTGGCGACTATATCTAACTCGGCTGTATCATTTGGTTCGGCCCTGTAGTTATGAGGTTATTCATTCAGCAATGGGATTGTGTGTTATGAAAATGCCAAGCCGGGTAAGACAGCCCCATACACCGGATCACGGATTATTATTCCATAAGGCCATATAGGCCGGCCCGAGCGGCTGAGTGGGCAGCCGCTGCGGGATGTTTATGGCGGGCCGAACAATGCGATGGTCTCGACCAAAAATTCGTGATCTCCGCGCACGCGCATGGGCACGATACCTCGTTCCGCTGTAAAAATCAACGTGGACAGAATTTCTGAGTGGAACTATTTTGTCATATGCAGCGCGCCGATAGTTAACTTCGTATTATCTACCTGAAGATGAAGAATTTGGTAGTGTTCTTTCATTCTTACGGATGCTTGTTGGCCCTATTCTACTATGAACCAGAAGAACAGATTCTAATTTGAAATCTTCTCTAAATAAACCAGTTTACTCCAAGTAATTCCGCGCTTTTTTCATTATGGTCCGTATTTTATGATATAAAAAAAACATTTACAATTACGTTACAACCACTTACGTCAGAATGAATAGACTTGCCTTAATTTACCATTGGAGGCTGGAGGCAAATGTCACGTGACACCCATTTTGTCACCAGCCTGATTTACTGCCCCTCCACATTTTGTTCGCGTCTTTTTGGCTGCGATAACCAAATTATAAGGCATTTATGAAAGGGTCAAACAAACGAAATACTCGGTATTCTGTTTGACGGTATTATTACTAATATTCGATTTTTGTAAACAAACCGAACCTTTTTACGTATTTGCTGTTTTACTTGCGCGCCTAGCCCACTCCCCTTATTTTTTGCGTGTTAGGGCATTTCTTTGTATGATTTGCTCTGTGGTTACAACGTATTGCTTCTGTATGATTAAATAATTCAACTGTATTTTTTCCACCCCTTCAGAACATTCAGATGCCAATATTTTTTGGACAGTCTCTATTAATTTGGGATGAAACTTTCGAAACATGGTGATACTTATATATTAAAAACATACTCGGGAGTGTGCTAGGCGTGCCAGTAAAACAGCAAATACGTAAAAAGGTTCGGTTTGTTTTACAAAAACCGTATATTAGTAATAATACCGTCAAACAGAATACCGAGTATTTTTTTACGTATGTAAAGAAATGAATTCTTATTAATTTATTAATAATGACATCATAAAATAACTACAAATTAATTGAAGGAATTATATTAAAGTAGGTACAAACAATAATGTTTACAGGACTAACTAAGCGCAGGTAATACATATATTATTATCTGTACAATATTCCTGTATAATAATATTTACAGGACTAACTAAGCGCAGGTAATTCATATATTATTATCTGTACAATATTCCTGTATAATAATATTTACAGGACTAACTAAGCGCAGGTAATTTATATATTATTATCTGTACAATATTCCTGTATAATAATATTCCATTCGAACATTGTCCTACTGAACGTTGTCCCTTATTATGGAGTACAATAGCGATCTACACAGTAATAAATAATAATATTGTAAACGAAAATGTCATTTACTAATGCTTTGATTTGTATGGGATATTAAAATGAAATATGAATGCATTACAATGAAGTGATCTGTAGTAGGAGATTTATCGAGTTACCGGTGTAAAATAAAGGAATTATTCCGATACACAGCGGTAAACCGGTTTACCGGTATTGCAATTCCTAGCTGATGTTGGTCAGGATTGTTACCTTGTTGCTATGGATGACTTTATGGCGTTTACTCGGTTCTTGTTATTATATGATGAAATTATTACCAGCTAGGAAAGATACGGTTCTGTGGAAATTCTTCGTCGCCCAAGTTCAAATACGTAAGTCGTGTTTACTAAAATAAACCAAATGCATATGTTAATTGTTGCTGAGTGGCGATGACAAAACAATACCCGGATATTTATGTAAAACTACAAAATCTTTGTAAAAATTATTTATTTTATTTTTTTAATAAACATATTTTTTAAATCTTCTTGAAGGATATAGCTGACGACAGAAATGACGTGGCTATCTGAAAAACGATTGACCTGGGAATTGAAGACAAGGAAATCTGCGTAAATTTCATGAAGCCAGAGCTCACCGTTTGACAGTTTTAACTGCTTAGAAAAAACGGATTTCTCGTTCATCATTTCCGTGATAGTTAGATTTCACAAAATTCTCCTTCTATTGAAATGTCCAAAATAAGAGTTTGTTTTTAAATACATTATTTTAATGATGTCATACCGCCAAACAACGCTATCACATTTCCACAGAGTTATGCGACACCAAAGATAGGTGGGACCGAGGCATACTTTAATGTAATAAATCAAAATGAGGATCAGCGAAGAAAAAAGACAAACATTCTTATTAGTAGGCACGTCGAAACAATTATCCACATTCTTTTCAAACCAACACTCACAAGTTGTAGGATACACCAACACAGACACACATTCATACCAGGAGAGAATAGATGTGTGGGTTAAGGTAGACACAATACATAGGTCTCCCTACTACCTACTGCAGGTTCTATGGACTATAGAATACAGGTTACAAGTAAGGTTGTATAGAGTCCAGCGGCGGTTTTCTTCTATTAGACCGTTTGTGCAGTCAACTCCCATAAAAAAAAGAAAGAAAATCAAACAAGAAAACAGAAAAAGACAAACTTGTATTATAATTTCGCCACACTTAAACAGCGCGCCATTTAAATTCTGAGCTAACAAATCAATCAGTTCCAATAATACTGCCCAAGAGCGAGTACGAAATGAGTCGCATATGTGCGTTATGAATTCCGTCCTGAACTTTCTGTCCTGAGAAATAGTTCACACAATACATATTAGTGGCGCTAGAGCGGTAGGCATTAGAGGTGAGTAAAAAAACGTAAAACCGTTTTTATGAAAGCGTTTAAGTTAGGAAACGGTTGCAACCGTTTCGAGGATTTTAGAAAAACCGTTTTAAAAAATCTGTAACTACGTCTCCAATAAACCCGCGCGAAATGATTCCAGTAGAGGAGTAGAGGATAATTCGCTTCAGAATTACGCACGAAACATTTAAAACAGCTCCCCGCAACATTTACTAAACTCGTAACCGTCGTAAACCGTTTGAAAACGAACGCTTTCGCGTGAAACGCTTTTTCCCGACACCCCGTTTCTGACCGTTGCGGCAAAACGCTTTAAAAAATGTAACACCCTCCCGCAACGCCCGCCCGCAACGCTAAACGCGAAATGCCGTAACGCTTTCTTGTAAAACGCTTTCTCGTGAAACGCTTATTCGAAAAACGGCTTCGATAAAATTAAACGCCCGACTGCAACGCCATGCGATATTTGCCGTGACCCGTTTCAAACAAACGCTTTCGCCGCATCGTTCACCGCGAAATGTTGTGGTTTAATAATCACGATAGAATGGTTTCCAACGTTTTCGAGTTTGGGAGCTACTTTTTACCTTAATTTTTCGTGGACATCAACTTCTAAAAATAATTTTATAAGGATTTTAGCTGTTTTTTTTTGTTGTTTAGTATTTCAGAACTGCAGATAAGTACTAATCTAGCAAAATCAATTTGTCCTACAACCATGGTATTATTTTTATCTTTCATGGTTATGAATTTAAATTATGGGAATGATAACTATTTTCTTCGTAATTGTTAAGATTGAGAAAGGACTCTTAGATGTTTTGGGCACGTTGAACGGATGACCGAAGAGAGGTATAAAGAGAATATATGGTGTGGAAGATAATGGTATAAGAAGTCGGGGACACCCGAAGAATATATGACATAATCAAGTGAAGCAAATACATACTGGAGTAGGTTATAATACGATATATGAATGTGAATGAAGCAAGGAGTCTATACCGAGACAGAGTTGTGTGGCGGTCTATCCTCTCTGCCTATCCCTGCTGAGAAAAAGCATGATGGTTAATTAGTTAGCGTAGTAATAAATGCCGTATATTCGCGTATAATATCAGCCGGGGTATCTAGACTTGAAAGAAGAATGTAAGTGTTTTTTAGACTAGAAGAAAAAAAAATTGTAATGATTGTAATGTACAGAAACGGCAGACCCACTAGTGATAAAAAAAATATATTCTCAAGCAAACACGGTTCCTTTTGATGCGATATCTTTTCCTTTCGTGGGTACGTACTTCATCGAGTGCAATCCATCTCTGAAGTAAAAAGAGACTGTTCATGAAATAGAATATATTGAACCACCACCAGCTAATGTTAGTAACGTAGAAAAAAGGTTAAACTATTTACCGTAGTGAATTGTGGCTCATTAAACAAAACGTTCTAATTTTTACTATTCGCCTTTACTTAATCTGGCTAGGTAATTCAAACCTGAATGTTTACAAAAAAGCCGACAGATCTGTTTATGGCGTGTCTCAAGTAAGTAATAATAATAAAATGTTGCAGATAATCAATATTATCTTTCCAAAAAGGGCCAGAGCATTTTGGTAATATCAAATATGGCACCGGGAAAATAAAAATCTTCGATTGTTCAGTGCCACATTTTAGGTGATATCGGAATACGCAAGAACAAGGATTGCTTATTATTGTTTCGATTTTTAGATCATTCTGGAAGATTCCTTTTTCAATCCATACATGCAGTCATAAAGTATATTATTTGGGGAGATTTAATATTTGAACATTTTGTCAGTTTAGTATGCGAAAAATTGTATTAACGCGAACATTGACAAGTGCCGTCGTTCAGTTTTATAATTTTTTGTTATTATTATATCAAGACTATTTTACCTACTTCTATGATGTCGTCGCATAAACGCAGAAAGGTTAGTGTTCTATGGACACATTTCGAAACTGTTGGGGATGATTTTGCCTAGTATAATATATGTAAGACGCGCATTTCATTTAAATCTACTGTGTCTAATTTGAAAATACACCTAAAGAGAAAACATCCCCTAGTACATTTAACTTTGTTCAATTCGGAAATCTCCGGTCGGCAAAATGTGATTCTTCCGCTGGCTAGAGTGGCTAGTCAAACTATAACCGAAAGTGATCAAACAAGTGTGAGTGTGAGTGCTTCTGAATTATCAGCTCAGCCAGTTGAAAAATCACAGGTCATAGCCAGCACTTCAGGTTTTTCTCTTGGAAAAATGACACAGCAAAATATTATGCCTTTTATTCCAAAAAACATTAGTTCGCAGGAAAAAAAAAAACAAATTGACGATTTGGTTATGGGCCACTTTATAGAAGATCTTCAACCCTTCAGCATGGTTGAAGATAGCGGTTTCGTCAAATTGATAGCTGGTGTAATTCCATCATACACTTTACCCAGCAGAAAATATGTGTCAAATAATTTGTTGTCATTGCATTACGATAAATGTGTTCTTAAAGTTGTAGACTTGTTAAAAACTGAGGCAACGAGTGTTTGTTTAACTACAGATCTTTGGTCTTCTTCCACGACCGAGAGCTACATGGCTATAACGGCACACTTTTTACTTGGTTTTTCAAACCGTTTTACTTGGTTGTGCCTCTTTTAGCGGGCCCCACAAGTGCAGAGTTGGCTAAAGAATTAAAAAGGATCTTGGAAAAGTGGGAGTTAGGTGGAAAGGTGCTAGTTGTTGTGTCCGATAATGCATCTAACATCAAGGGTACTATAAATGACATTCTCAAGTGGAAACACTTTGGCTTTTATGCACATAAAATAAACTTAATTGTTCAAGATGCGTTAAAAATTGTTTCAGATACAACCAATAAATTTAAAACAATCGTTAGACATTTCAAAAAAAGTAACCTGTCTACTGAAAAATTATTAAAATATCAATTAAATTCGGGAGTTGTACAACCAAAGAAGTTCCGACACGATGGAATTCAACATATTATATGTTAAAACGCTTATCGGAGCTTCAAGAACCTGTACAATGTACGATAGCGGTAATTAACAAAAATCTACCGTGTCTTGCATCTGAAGATTGGGAACTGTGCAAGCAATTAATCGAAATTTTGGAACCGTTTGAGCAGGTTACGAAAAACATCAGCGGGGAAAAATACATGACTGCCAGTCTTGTTATTGTTTTAACATCGGGCCTATTGAAAGTTTGTGGAATTTTATAGAAAGAAATTTTAGGTGCACAAGCAAAACAAGTCCTGGCAAAATTAATATTAGGAATAAATGATAGATTCGACGACATTGCTCAAAATGAATCCTTAGCATTGTGCACATTATTGGATCCGAGATTCAAAGCGCGTGCATTTAAAAGAACGTCAGAGGCTGAGAATGCTAAGATGAAAGCTATCGATTTAGTCATTGAACTCTTAGATGCAGAAGCGGGAGAAGTTTAGATAATACCACAATGTGTTAATATTACCCCCACAAAACGTCACGAACTGTGAATTCTATTTGACTTTGATACTGATTGTGAACACCATAGCATCGCCAGTTCCTCGTATTCCAGATCATCACGAGAAGTGATAATGTTTTTGGAAGAGCCCTTATTGCCACGACAAAATAACCCATTAGAATGGTGGAGACAAAATCAATATGTGTACCCCAATCTATCCAAAATATTCCGCAACAAATGTAACTTCTTGGCGACGTCAGTTCCCTGTGAGCGAATGTTTTCAAAGACAGGATTAATTTTAAGTGACAGAAGAACAAGATTAAAATCTAAAAAAGTCGAGCAACTGATGTTCTTGAATATTAATAAATTTTGAATATTTTAAAACTCATAGAAATAGTTAACTTAAAATATTTAACCCAAAAATAAAGTGATGTAATAATAATATAAATGAATGCTGTAGTACTAATATTGAATCTCAGTTGGCCGTTATTATAATTGAAGTATATAATATTATCAGAGTGTGTGCATACTTTTGTGGCCTTATTTGTGATTGACTTTATTTTAAATTATCGCTAAAGTTGACCCCAACCCCGTCCTCACATTTTGGTAAGTTCATATATATATTTTTAATAGGAAGCCATGAAGCCTATGATTTATATTATCTAAACAACCTACATATATTACTTTTTATCATTCAACGTAATTATAACAGACGATAACTTTTATTTATTTTATATTTATGTATATGAAAAAAAAATTACGTTATTTTTAAACGGTTTCTAGAAACCGTTTATTTTGAGAAACCGAAACGGTTTCGGTTATTTTGAAAATGAAACTGAAACGCCCACCTCTAGTAGGCATGCAAACCTTGAGAATCTACCAGCTGACCGGGTGCAGTGACTATCAGATTTGGTAACACCAACATTGTACGGAATAGTACTTCGGAAGAATCATCGGATTTATTTTTGTGTGATAACCGTGTTTTAAGTTCTTAACAACTATAGATGTCCCTTTTGTTGCCACATTTCTAGAATTTGCTAGCGGTGGCATGTAAAAAACGAACATCTCTTGCGCAAATCGTGATTTCGTATTTATGCATTTTACCTCTTTTTGTAACTTATGACATTACATTCTTTAGCCACAGACGTTTTAATGAATCGCCGAATTATATCTCGTTGCTAGGTTACTAATCGCCTGTGCATTGATATGAAAAATTTCCTTAAAACCTAGGAAAAATACATTTGTTGGAAAATACCAACATAGGATTTATTCATATATCTAGGGGGTTTTTTGGGCTGGAAAAAAACATACATTACACTCATCACAGACAATATTTTCTGGTTTCAGTTGCATTCTGGGTAATTTTTTATCCAAGCGGAGAGAATGTTTTTCCCTCTTTTAATATCCGATTGAACTCCCACTGAGATAGGCCACGAACCGCCACTGATAGTCTACAGTCGCAGCGCGGAGTTCACTTACTTAAAGCACAAGTATTGATCGGTGACATTGAACTTCCAGTGAGGCGAAGGCGAAGGCTGTGGTGGCCCAAAGGCTTTTGTTACAATATAATCTAGCTTTTCCATCTTGCAGCGTCCACTTCAGACGTTTGCCCCAACAACTCCATTATTGCCTTCGTGCAAGTAAACGCGAGCGATTTTGCATCTGGTAGAAATATGCGTTCATAGACATAAATAATATCAGTAACCATATAGTATTATATTTAAACATGAAATATATGCGTTTATTTATCAATATTACCAAGCCATTTTGCATGGTCTATAAATAATTAAAATTAGCATCACTGCATTCAGACTGGCAGCGCCAACGTGAAATGAAAATATTCGCGTGAACACCTCAACACGGTTCGCATAGTGAGATGTTCATGAAACACAAACATATAAACTATTTACAGTCCCCACCATTCTTACCTCAAACTTCGCAATCTAAATACTACGAGATATTTTTTTGTATGTACCTTGCAACTGTAAACTGAATAGTAATAAATAAATGTATTTTTGCATTTCGACGAGAATCTAACCCGTAATCCTCTGACACAATTTCAAATGCATAGACTATTACAGTAGGGATGCAATAGAATCATTATTTAAATTGCGTTCTCTTGAAATCGTTGCATAAATGTTTTTAGGTTTGATACTTGCTCATATGTTTAGTGTGTTTGACCGAAAACATTTTAATGGAAAAATATTATACATACGTATCAGAGGATTAATAAATATATTAAGATACGTATATTTAAATCAATGAACACTATACAGGGTATTAAGAAACATACACGACTTATTTTAACCAGCGATACCTGAACTTATTTGTAGTCAAAAATGTAGATGGCATTTTGGTCTCCGATGTCTTTTTTAAATTTTAATATTTTTTTGTTATTCTACATAAAAAAATAAATTTTTAAAAAAAATCAATATATATTGGACAGTAAGGATGCTTACTTGGCTGAATGACCAGTGACGACATGTGAAAGATTTTTTTTGTTAGTATTAACAAAAAAAACATAAAACTGTCACCGGAGACCAAAAATTACATTAACATTTTTTACTTCAAATAAGTTCTGGAATTGCTGGTTAAAGTTTGTTAGGTACGTCCCTTAACACCCTGTATAATTTCATAGTAAAAGAAAACAAAAAAGCTTCTGGGTTTTATAGGAGAAAGGTAAGTGTAAACCATAATGCACCATAATCTATAAATAATGTAGTCTACAATCTAGAGTGGATTAAAAAAAGCATCTGTTCGAAGCGATTGAAGTGAAACATTTGTAGATTCTTCAATCGGCGATTAGAAGAAAGTTTTAGAAAGTGTAAAATATGAATTCATTACTCATCTTGTATCATTGTATGTAGATGCCAAGAAATCCGTTACAAATAGAAGTAAGTATTAAAATAAAGCAGGTAAGTAAATGTTGAACATAGTTTTAAAAGATATCAGCTTACAAATGATACGATAATGTATTTTAAGAGTCAAGAAGTTTTTTAATTCCTCATGGTACTTGTATATATATTTTAAAATAATTGTTTTCTTAGAAGCTTTTGTTCTTAATGGAAAATTATTTCAAACACCTGGGTGAGAAACCATTTATGAACTCGCAGGTGAAGATAATTTTTGGAGAAGTTACTGAGTATCCATTTCTTGGGATTAGTCACATCAAACACCTAACACTCATATAATACGAACGCATAATTATTCTTCTGTAAAATACCAATTTTATACGGCGAACATTATTGATTCGTTGGCCGTAGAATTAACATTTTGTCGCCTTTTCACCTCACATTAAAAGGTACTTCTGATTTCAACGATTTTGCATCACAGTTACCTCGTCACAAATTGACTGAATGTTTAATTTTGTAATAGTATGTATTATTGCGAAACGTTTATTGCCCTTAGGAGGACTGTAATTTATATTGCTAAGAGTTCAACAATACAACATACAACAACAATATTTTTTAGTCCAAAACACTGTGATGCAACTAGACGTTATTAATTATCCACCTCAAAAACAGGTTTGGTTTTTATTTTCATACGAAATTTGTCTTTCGTGTCTAATGTGTTTTATGCCAGTATTTACTAATTACCATGATACCGATCAAATAAAGGATAATATGTAATAAAGGTTAGGTTGGAAATGAGTTTTAGGCGGGAAATCGTTGAGGTTTGACAGCAAATAATTCAACATACGGAGGTTCACGGGTGTCTAGATCGGGGTTCCAGGCGAGAATGCGAAACACAATGAATATGTTATTTATGGGAAACCCATCTTTAAAGTCCGAGCATGGTTATTTAACGCCAATGCAATTTTTAAAGGAAGTTTGGCAAATTACATTAGAACAACCTTCGTAACGTAGTGATTGATCTACGCGTTCGACATTGAGTTGAGAAGTTACGAGTTCGATTCATCGATTTTTCATTTCATAAATAGGCGCAGTCATATCTGACATTACAAAAATGGGTTTGCAGATATATGAAACATTGACACATAAATAACCAAATCAATCACTTTTGAATTAATAATATAATCATTTGAAATTGTTTTTTTTAAACTTATTTACTGAATATGGTATATTATGTAATACCGTAGGGTTCCTGTGCACTTTATAAAATATTCGTATATAGTACCTAACATGGCGTTTGCTAGGTATTTGAGTGATTGACAGAATTATAAAGCCTTCTTGATGTGTGTAATTTAACTTTACGTCTAACTCTCATTCGTTACTCCGCAAAATAATGAGCACACTATGCAACTTGCAGTTTTGATTGCATTATTTTGTTCCTGCGATGTAGAGCGGGTGTATTGATAACCGAGGCTGATAACTCTCGCACAACGCAGAAATATTAAAGGGTTTTAGAACTGGTTAACGGATTACCGCGATCTGAGCAATCCATCATTATGTTGTTGACTGTATTCCACCAGCGCTACACTTAACTTGGTAGATTACCATTAATTAAATATTGTAATTTACTAATTGACATTATTTTATTTAACGCTGTTATTCTGTTAACACAAAATTTGTTGCGGACGTACATTTGTGTTTACTTTTCTCAAATCGGCAAACCTTTCACTACCATTGTTGAATCAATACGCGATAAATGCGCCGTTTTAATGTAGGTTATGTAGTCTAGATCAAGCGAGCAGATAAATATATTAATGTCGTAGAATTTCTTAGCAGTTATCAATCAAATAACAAAAAAAGCTTTATAAATTTGCCCCACATTTCCATTCTTGTTCCGAGTACTTGTAAGCTGTAACAGTTTGCATTCAGAAAATAGTATCCAAATTCCATAAAATACCCGTTTATTCTCTTGTGAAATATATATATTTATTATTATTCATCCTTGACAGTTTTATCCACAAATCTAAACCCTTTTCAAGTATTTCAGTCTGTTAAAATTTTTTCGTTTATTTCATAGGTACAACAAAAAAATATTTTCGATAAATTCACTCTAGTATTAAGTTATTTTTCCAGCTTTGTAAATAACCCTTGAGGTGATATTTTAAAAAGATTTATTACTTTAAAAGTATCTCGTCGATTGCTCAGACTCTTGACTGATTGCAGGTATCGATCTATCTTAAACAGGTATAGACTAACCGGTGAATGATTTGTTGTTTCATAAATATTCCGTCTAATTTATTCATTTGTGTGATGTCTGGCTTTGAATACGGCTTCTAGCAACCGAAAGCTATTCTGCATTATTTAGAGACCGATTTTCTAGAAGCCCGAGATCAGCCTCTACACCAGTTGATTAGGTTTGATTTTAATAACAGGGCATCGTAAACTCCTTTGACAGTAATTGGGTGTACTATTTGTAGTAGGTTATTTTGTTTTTTTATTAACCGAACAATTATTTCTATATCTCGCAATTTTACCATTTGCATCGATATAATGTGTGTTATTTATTACTATTAATTTATTTGAACATATTATTTATGTATAAAACATACACAATCTGAACTTTGTATATATAAATATTAACAAACACCAACTATGGGTTATATATCATTAAAATAAATAAACCTTTGAACTCTCTAAATAATTGTGCAAAATTAATGTGAAATAATTATAATCATAAAATAACTTATTATAATTGGATAATTTGTATAGCGCCATTTTTGTGAAAAATCACCTTAAGGGCGCTGTACAAATTTTGCTTGCTGGGTTTATTTTTATCTTAATATGTACAAACAGATAACAGAAACACACTTACCTGGGAGGTCATTTCAGATTAAAACGTTATATTATAAAGTTTTAGGTTGAGATGATATGACTTTCCACGCACAGGACACCATATTAAAAAGACTACATATTGTATTTGTTATTGATATTACATTTATTATTATAATTGATAAAATCTATCCCAGCGGTTTACATTGTAGGTACATTTATCTCTAATATTCATAATAAATTAATGCATCTCGGTAAATTAAATCTAATTTTATTTTATGATCGCATAATAATTTGACGACTCAGATCTCAGTGGCGTGCATTGCTCTATGAACACTCTATGACCGGGTGTAGATTTTCAAGTTCGAGTATGAATTGTGTATTGAATATTTGAATATGGGCATTTTATTATCACCTTCTGCTGATTTATATGACCAGCCGAATAAATGAGCGTACGAGTTCACATGTATTTCTTAGAAATTTTTCGAATTTTTAAAGTTTTTTTACTCTCCTTTGTTTTCTCCTTACGGTTTATGGAACGCACGCCGCTGTCAGATTTAAATAAATACACGCGGTACAATTATATCCTGCCGGTGCTGATGTTAAGAGATTATGTACAAAGGCTGCTTATTTTCCCAAAAGTTCCGGACACATTTTAATTGACAGTTTGAAGATATAACAGGCGATAATCCATCTTCTCAGCCCGGGTTATCCGATACAATGTGGCCATTGGAGGAAATCGCAGGCATCGACGTAGCGGTGAAAGCTGCTATCAATATGTACGGGTTTGGTAAGGCGTCAATCAACTTGTATTGTAAAGTGACGATTATACACTAAACACACTTAATCTCGTCTCCCCATTAATTTAAATTGCATGTGTGAAGATTAACCCAAATTAAACAAGTTTTCTATTTGTGGAGTGAATCATTAGTGCGCAGATAACTTTAATGTATGTATTTATAAATAATATCTAATGTCTTTTTTTCTACATTCGATTTGTGTTAGCATATTTGACCTAGAATTGAAAGCAGTTTTGATTATAATGCACACAGAGCTTTAATTTGGAATGTAGGCGTTTCGATAAAATTGGTGGATGGAGATTAATACTGTATTCATTTTTGCGTTCTCAGATACAACATACAACAGTGTCGTGTTGTATACAATTAGGTACACATTCCAGGGTAATTAATTCGCTTTGAACATCTATATCTGTCGCTTTGGGTGGAAATAATACTTATTATTACGATCGTACTCCATCTTTATAAAATAACGTTAATGTTATCGGCTTCCTTTACACGCCTCCAGCCTCCGGCGTGGAACTGGAACTGAAGATCTTGTAACCATTTGTATGAATGGATTCAGGCATATATATTAATTATATGGTTTCTTAATTAACCCGGGATATGGCTAATGCTCGCATTACGCCCTGTGTCATGTTTCATTTCATTCTGCGGTAGAAATCAATTAATTATTTCATGTCTTCGCCGTATTCTCCATTGTCAGTACCATATTAACGGGCGGGTATTGTCTCAGTTTGTAAATTACAAAGATTATCTTATTAATGATGCTTCGGTTTTTGGTAATCACGATTTTAAATTACTGAAGTTAGTATTTCTACGTTTGTAATGATGCAATATCTCGAAGTTTGTTTTTGTAGCTATTACAAATATTTACCGCTTTGATGTTATTAGAGGAAAGCCAATTGTAAGTGTAACAGAAGAGATAATTCAAAAAGATACTCTCTATATAGGTGCTTAGCAATAAAAAACATTGTTTTATTTACCGTTTTTAATATCTCAACATGTTTTAGGACGAATGGTCTCTTCCTCAGGACACAAATACTTTCTGCCTGGGTTTTAGTAGAAGGTGACATTTTCCGGAATTCATTAATGTTGTTAAGAATGTGTTGATTATGCGAGGAGGCTATTTATTGTAGCATAAAGTCGATCCATGTGATATGAACGCGGAGGTTGCAACGCTACTCGCTCAACACAAATCTGCCTGCGGAAGATCAACGGCAGTGACCCTACTGTTCACTGTGCAGTTTAACAGTGTAATGCTAGCCACAGTTTTAAGTGGCTATACCCACAACAGTTTATTTCCACAATGAGTCTTACGTAGTTCCTATAAAACATTGTTTAGTTTATTTATTTCTACGCATTGTTCGCTCAGTCCATTCGGTTCTGTTATCTGTATTAAAAGTTGGTTCAACAATCAACGCGTGTCCCTTTTCCATATTCATGTTTAACAATTTATTATAGGTCAATATTGACTGCAGTTTTGACCAAGCGCTCCTAACAAAGGGATTTAACCATTCGCACCAACTAAAGCAACAAATGATTTGTCACGCACAAAATCACATTAAATTAAAATTATTACAAGTTTCTTCAATAAATGTGTAATTATTTTAATAAAAATAATATGAAACACTCTGTTTACACCACTATTTAATATATAAATATCAACATGTTTCGGAAGCGAAACTTCCCTCATCAGGACACACAGTATACTGAATGAGTATGAGGGAACCTTCGTTTCTGAAACATTTTTTTTATTTTTTAATTTTTTATTTAATATGATAATTTTTTTTACAGAGAGTATATAAAAATAAGACATGATTCATATAGTGTAACAAAAATATAATATAGCTATTCCTCACCATAAAGAAACAAGGTTCTTGTGTTTGGTGAGTGATTATCGCTTAATTAATCAAATCATAACTTGAAATATTGTTGTACAATAGCAGGAAAATATGAATTTGTCGTGTAAATTTCGTAATTTATCACTAGTAATAGTATTAAAGAAAAAGAAAAGAAAGTAGAAGAAAAGAAGAGAAGACAATAATAAAAGACAAAAAAATCTAATAATAATAAAAAACAATAAAATTAAAAAAAATTGTTACAGTAGTTTGAGGTAATTTTTTAATCTATGTTGAAATTCATGGATATTTTCTATAATTTTAAGATCAGATGGCAGATTGTTAAAAAAGTTATTCCTAGATATAGGTATGTGTTTTGCGTATGCTTAGTATTGAATGGCGGGATTTTAATGTTTTGCTGATACCTTGCGGATATATTAAATTGTAATTTATTTAACGTTTTTTCTTTAAAGATTTGAATAATTGCATATTTTTTATAAATTTTATCTACTGTAGGTACATTGAATATTGTAAAAAGCTTTTCAGTGGAAAATGATGATGGTTTTTTTAAAATTACCTTTATTATCAATCTTTGAATTATTTTAAGTGGACTTAAAATATTATCATATGTTCCCCCCCAGCCAATAATTCCATATTGTAAAATAGACTGAACAATTGCATAGTACACTCTTTTTAGGTTTTCTAGTCTAAGAATATTTCTTAGTCTTATAAATATATATATACATTTTCTAATTCGTTTAACAAGTTCACAAATATGTGTTTTCCATTTAAAATGCTGGTCTATATATACACCAAGGTATTTAATTTTGGAAGTTGGACTAAGTATTGAACATGCTTGATTACAATTGATTCTGTTGCAGTTACTTTGGTGTATTATAATTTTTATTTCTGGTTTTGATTTAAATTTATTGATAGAGAAAGGAATAAATTTTGTTTTTCCAGTGTTAAGGGAGAGTAGATTATTATCGAACCAATTTTTTAATATATTAATATCAGTATTTGCTAGCTTGTTAATAGAATTCCAGTCAGTACCTTCAATTATTATGACAATGTCGTCAGCATAAGATATTATTTTTCCGTTTAGCTTTTGCATGAATATGTCATTTATATAGATGATAAAAAGTAGAGGTCCCAGTACTGTACCTTGAGGTATGCCAAAATTACTTGTTTTTTTATGACTAAGTACCTCGTTTATTTTTACCACTTGAGGACGTTTGAAAAGATAGCTTTTTATCCATTCCAGAGCTGTACTATTTATTCCAATGTTGCTTAATTTAATTATAAGTTTGTCATGAGATATGCTATCAAACGCTTTTTTGAGATCTATAAAAATTCCAAGGCATTTTAGTGATTTATCTTATGATTTTCGTGAATTATGCTATTACATTTTATAAACTGGTTAAGTCTTTTTTTTACAAGTTTTTCAAAAATTTTTGCAATATTTGAGATTACTGAAATGGGACGGTAATTATTAACATCTTCGGGATTACCAGACTTAAATATTGGAGTTATGGTAGTTTGTTTGTAATTACATGGAAATACTCCGCATTGGAAACTTGTGTTGATTATATGCATTAACGGTTTAGAAATTTTGTTTTTAATATTTTTTAAAATGTTAATTGTAATTCTATCAAAACCTGGGGCAGAGACTCCTTTCATGCCGTTTATAATAGTTACTATTTCGTCCTCTGTGGTGAGTTGAAATGTTGACATTTTATTTTTAACATCAACATTACAGTCTGGAATTGTTATATTTGGATCTTTGTGTATGAGATTGGCAAGATTTTCTCCTATATTTGCAAAGAATTCGTTAAATATATTTGCAGCTTTTAAAGGGTTCTCTTTGCAACATGTTTTCGAATTATCATGAATAATAGTGCTGATTTCATTGTTTTATACTTTTTTTTGTCCATTATCTCATTTATAATCGTCCATACTCCTTTGTCATTTTCAACCTGTATCAACTTCTGTTTATAATAGCTTTCTTTTGTATGTTTTATGATATATGAGAGTTTATTTTTATATGCTTTAAAATGTTTCTGTAAATGTTCATTATTTGGTTGTTGATTAGTTAATCTATAAAGAGCTTGCTTATGACGTACGGATACTATTAAACCGTGAGTTATCCATGGTTTTATAGGTTTGAAGTTAGGTAGTTTGGATTTGGATATGACATTATTTGTTGAGTCATTTATGAATTTAGATCATTTTTCTTCAAACATTTTACAACAAACATTGACATCATTACATTGATATAAATCAAGCCAATTTTCTACTTCTAATTTACATTTTAACGTATCTATGTTAAGTACTTTTTTTGAAATATTTTCTTGTTTAAATGGTGGAAAAGTTGGATTACAGAATTTATAATTGAATATACATGAATAATGATCAGTGATAGTTGTATGAATGACAGCGGATATAATATTTTGGATATCAGAAATATTTGTAAATATATGATCTAAACATGAAGGTCGTTGACCTCGAACGTTTCTAGTATATGAATTTATGCACGGTAAATAATTAAGTTCCGCTAACATGTTTAGATAATTATCTTTATCCTTACTAGAGTATTCTTTTGCAATATTTAAGTTCATATCTCCAACAATAATATTATTTTTATTTCTAAAATTTAATAATATATTTTTTAATTCATTTATAAATTGTGATATTACTGACACATGAGTGCGATAAACGGCAATAATATTATAATATTTATTTTGGTCTTTAAACTCAATATTTAATAGGTTAACATTATGAAAATTGTGTATTTCTTTAATGTTGAGTACATTATAGCGGTTAGATATGAATATTGCAATACCACTGTTTTTGTTTAACTTTGTTGTTGTTGTATAGAAAGAGAATCCCGGAAGATTATAATTCAGTTCGCCGGCGGAATGTGTTTCTGTTAACACTATAACGTCCGGAAAATAATTTAATGCTTTTAAAGATATTATTAATTCATCCAAGTTCTTTTCGATACTTCTTATATTAGTATGAAATAAGGTAAATCCTTTACCAGAGCAAATTAGATTTAAATCTCTTATGGAGTGGTATAATCTTTCTTCTATAAATTTTTTTTTATCTAAAGCATTACATATAAAATCAGTCATTTTGAAGTTAGTATGAGGAGATATAATTTACCATATTTATTCATAGTCGATGCGCTCTCTAGCAATTTGAAGCCTTTTTTGCCGGTAAAGACATTTTATACTGTCAACCCGGTGTTCGGTGGAATAGTTCAAATTAAATCTTTTATTTTGCACACAGCAATTGTTGCAAATTGGGTTTATTTCTCTGTTTTCTGTATGGCCGAACTTAAGGCAGTGATAGCATTGTGTGAGTGGGTTACAATCTTCGACGTACACTCGTTGGAATTTTATATTTATTTTTTTTTTGTCTAATAATATTCTTCTTAATTTTCCGGTTGTTTGTATGATGTAGTTTGTGGTATCGTTTTCTTTACCTTCATTATATTTGTTTTTTAACTCTTTAATGAGTTTAATATTATTTTTGTCTTCTTGATTTAATTCTTGATTTTGTTGTATAATTCCATGTATAATAACCTCTTCAGTCAATTGGCATTGAAGCCTTTTTAACATCAAGAACGGTTTCTTTTTTTTATTTCTTCAGCCGAAATCTCCTTTCCAGTTATCTTATTTATTTCGTTGGTTAATATTTCTGCATCTTCTTTTTTTTGGCATGAAATTATCATTTTTTTATCGCCAATCTTTTTAACTCCGTTGACTCCGACTTTAATTTTAGTTAAATCAATATTTTTTTGAACTTTTTTTTTTATGCTCTCGGCGTTTAAGGTGTTAGATGTTAATAAAATTGAGTATTTTGGTTCAATGTTGTATTTCGTGTCCGCTGGTTTCTTGTTGTCACAGACTTGGGCGTATGTTTTTGGTTGGTTATTAGAATTTCTTCGAGTTTCTTGGTGTATCGTTGGTCATTAATAATCATCGTTTCTTGTAAATCTATGATTTTTATTTTGTAGACAGATACGCTCATTTTGAAATATTTCTTCCAGGGATATTAAACTTTGCTCCAACGATGTTTTTATCTTGGAATCTTTTACGGAAGTAATTTTATTTATTAATTCTTTAATGTTTTTAATGATTTCTTGCGTTTCCATATTGTTTATGTAGATCGCCCGGTGGGCGAGATATTGTTTGTGCACTATAAATTTTTGATCACAATTATCACCAATATACACGACTGTACTCCTTCGATGCCGGAGCGTTAATGTTGATATTTATATATTAAACGGTGGTGTAAACAAAGTATTTCACATTAATTTTATTTTTAGAAGTTCTTTGCAAACTTTGGCATGGTTGATAACTTCATGGCATGCAATAATATCCTTTTCGAGATGTAACTGTCAGCTTGTGTAAGGTATGTAAGGTACGTGCCTATTATTTATGCTGTATGTGCTGATTACATCAGAATGACTCTTAAAACGATCTCAGTTTTTATGATGAGATGAAGAGTTTACGTCGTCGTCATGAGCTCGCATATGTATTTTTAATTATCTTTCCTGCGGTAAGTGGTGATAACTCATTTCATTTTTCAATTCAATTCTACAGCCTGTTAACGAAGTTTTTGATACGTCGTTAAATGAAGTAAATAAATACAAACTCGTCATTCCTCTTCTCATGAACGTACACCAGTTTCAATAAAATTGAAAAAGGTATAAAATAAGTTGATGCGTAATAAATATTATAATTTATTTCAGTGTATCTTCTACTTACCGAATTACATTGCCTAATTTTACTATCATCCAACCTAATCTTAAGAAGCAATTCATTCACCGTATTTCAACCGATAATTCCTCCATTATTTATACTTGTTCTGAATGAAACGTTTTAAATTAATTTGCTCGTTGTGTTCCCTTCCACTATTATGGTCATATAATGGCTCAATTGGAATTGATTTCCAAACACGTTACTTTAGTAAGATATTTATATTCAGTGGCTCTTTAAGATTTTGTTTAACAGTTATGAGAAGACATTATTTGTAAGTCGCTAGGTTTAAACGTTCTGACCTGTAGTATTCGTGTTCACAATTATACTATAGGCTTTTTAAATAAATAATCAGTACTATAAATATACCTTACAGTTTTTTTTATATATACACAAAAGTTGCGTGTATAAGTGATCCTAAATTATCGACAAATCACTTTGGATTAAGTATCGCCGCTAACCTGATTTCTAACATTTTCTAATATTAGCAAAGTCTATGGTACATAAAAACAAGGCATCGTCTATGAATTATTATCATCAGGTTTAAAACTATGATACTTACGAATAAAATAAACGAGGTATCCCGTTGCGTTGTCGGGTTAGTGGTTAACCGTCATTACCGTCATTAGCACTGAACTCGGAAAACATTGGATCGATTTCAATTACCAGACCTTTTCGTACTTTAACCCTGCGGTAAGGAGTAGGCTATTACCTCCAAGTTGGTGTTGTTAACTATAAAATTATTAATGTAACTTCTCAGAATGGTTGACAAGCTCGACGATTCTGTCACTGTAATTTCGGTATTAATGTTGGAAAAACAGATATGGAGAAAACAGATTTCAAAGTACCCCACAGAATAGAGAATCTACTGTCACAATTATTTTCTCAGTAAATCGGTTTCACCGGTAAGAAATCATTTTAGACACCATAAAAATTGAAATTGCGTGGGGGTATACAGAATCATATAAATGAGTTGTCTCAACGTGGCTTAACCACAGTTTTAAAATAGCTTTGAACGCCGAAACGGCTGTCACAATAATAAAAAAAACTAAAATACTTCTAAGAATTGATCACAAAAACAATTAATTAATGTATTATTCCATTTCTTTGCATGCATAGATTGGGGTGTTTGAAACTATCGTCTTTGATGACCATCAAATCAACGATCAGTGCCATTTTCATCTTTATCATTTGAACGGCCCTTATAAAAATAAATGTATATTTTAAAATAAAAATTAAACTTTTTTTTTAATATGTAGAAAACCCATGTACATACAATAATATTCCTTTCATACTCGTACAGGTAAAGTTGTTGTAAACAAAAAAACAGTTATAATTATATAGTTATAATAACTTATTGAAGCTTGTGAATCTGATTGTAATATATATATATATTTATTTAATCATTGAAGTTAACTAATTTCAAATTAATTATGTAGAAAACCCATGTACATACAATAATATTCCTTTCATACTCGTACAGGTAAAGTTGTTGTAAACAAAAAAACAGTTATAATTATATAGTTATAATAACTTATTGAAGCTTGTGAATCTCATTGTAATATATATATATTTATTTAATCATTGAAGTTAACTAATTTCAAATTAATTATGTAGAAAACCCATGTACATACAATAATATTCCTTTCATACTCGTACAGGTAAAGTTGTTGTAAACAAAAAAACAGTTATAATTATATAGTTATAATAACTTATTGAAGCTTGTGAATCTGATTGTAATATATATATATATTTATTTAATCATTGAAGTTAACTAATTTCAAATTAATTATGTAGAAAACCCATGTACATACAATAATATTCCTTTCATACTCGTACAGGTAAAGTTGTTGTAAACAAAAAAAAGTTATAATTATATAGTTATAATAACTTATTGAAGCTTGTGAATCTGATTGTAATATATATATATATTTATTTAATCATTGAAGTTAACTAATTTCAAATTAATTATGTAGAAAACCCATGTACATACAATAATATTCCTTTCATACTCGTACAGGTAAAGTTGTTGTAAACAAAAAAATGCTTATAATTATATAGTTATAATAACTTATTGAAGCTTGTGAATCTGATTGTAATATATATATATATTTATTTAATCATTGAAGTTAACTAATTTCAAATTAATTATGTAGAAAACCCATGTTCATACAATAATATTTTGTAATATTCCTTTCATACTCGTACAGGTAAAGTTGTTGTAAACAAAAAAATGCTTATAATTATATAGTTATAATAACTTATTGAAGCTTGTGAATCTGATTGTAATATATATATATTTATTTAATCATTGAAGTTAACTAATTTCAAATTAATTATGTAGAAAACCCATGTTCATACAATAATATTTTGTAATATTCCTTTCATACTCGTACAGGTAAAGTTGTTGTAAACAAAAAAAATGCTTATAATTATAATAATTTATTGCACCTTGTGAATTTGAAATGTAATATATATTTATTTAATCATTGAAGTTAACTAATCTCAAATTAAATATGAAACAGAAAAGACACAGAAAATAAAACAGTTACGGTCACATCTGGTAGGACCAGATTCATGTTATATTTGAGATTTGTTCATATTATCTTTAATAATTTAAAAAAAATACTAATAATTTTGATGTATGATGATGGCACGGATTGTCCTATGTAAATGATGTTTTTGTTTTTTTATCAAACAAAAATGATAACCACAAAATAATTGGGTATACAACGATATAACGTGCGGCTTTATAGTTTGACACTTTAACGGGTGTTACAAAGTTATTTTGCTGAAAATTCTTGCACTCACCTAGAAACACACGATAGAACAAGCTGTAGAATTTACATGACAACAGACCTTATCGTTCATGAGTTTTTTTTTGTGTGAGACAATCAAATACATATTCTGCTTCATAATTTATGATATATAATACTGGCTGGCAGCTTCCCGCTGTTTAAGTGGTCCACGCAGTGAAAAGGCGTATGTGTTTTACTCTCCTCACTTCACTCGGTGTTCGAATACGAGATAATAATTATTAGAGGATTCTTAAATCATTTTGATGCACGCTGCACTGACATTGGAGGGCAGATTGCGTAAGACCTCCTGTTACTTTAACTGCATCGAACATACCAATTCATTTTTATTGTTCAAATGATTTACAGTTTTACCCTTCATTGCTGTCACTGAAATCAAGTTAGTAAATACCTCACACAATTTCATGCTTAGGCGCTTTGATCGCTATGCACCCACAGAATGCGATTCTTATTTTATTAAATCTGTTTCAACAGTAAAGTTGTTCTTGAAGGTGTCAATTACACCAGCGTCATAAAGACGTCGTCTAATTTGCGCATTTCAAAGGTTATCGCATTTCTCAGTTGATGGATATAATTTTGAATGTTGCATTACTATCACTGAGCAAATCCGCTAGCCAAGTGCCTAGAGGCCAAAGCTTTGATCGACTATTGAATTAAATGTTTTTTTTCTTCTTTTCTTGTGAAATATTATTCCGGAATAAATAATTAAATAAATTAACATAATAAATAAGAATAACTTTGTTTAGACCACTGTTTTTAAAACATACATGTTTCAGAAGCAAAGCTTCCCTCATCAGGATAAACAATATATATAATGACAACAGTGGAATTTATTTATTAATAATGACGCACAAAATCACTCCACCTTTCGAAGAAATAAATAAAATTTATTATTACGAATATCATGTTTTCCTTTTTTATATGAATACCACACAAGAGTCCCAACTGCTCCCAACCGTCTGTAGCCAGTGAGACAATGGCACCCCCAATTGGGGAATGTTGTGAGGATGAAGGTATTGGGGACGGGAAGGAGAAGGGAAGAGAAGAGGAATTTCCTATTTTATACTAAAAGAAAAAAACAATTAGTGGTCAGCATCTAAGTAAAATAGGCATCATAATAAGCCTACAGGGCGAAGGACTGTTAGAAGGCTGAAACATAGGTGGCAAATACCACATGCGCATCTGGAGGGAGATAAAAGGAGACCGACAGGAGTAGAAGCGTTACGCAGAGGCGTCCAAGGACCCTCCAAGGGTTGTAGCTTCAATTATGATGTTTATTACCTTAATAGGTACTTACCTACCCCTGTAACATTTGAGAGAAGGTTTTATTCGATTTTGTATATAATTAATATATACTCGTATTATGTGATATCACACAAGAGTTCCAGCTGCTCCCAACCGTCTGGAGCCTGTGAGACTATGACATCCCCAATTAGGGTATGTTGTGAGGCTGAAGGTATTGAGGACGGGAAGGAGATGGGAAGTACGTGGCTATTCAGATCTGGCCCCAAACACGGCTAAAACCATTTCAAGCAACGTTTCGATTCTGAATGGTGGTCTTTCACCAGGGTAATACTGATAGTATCTACCATTGCGGAACGTGCAGCAAATATACTACATATTATTTTAAATTAATAAATTGTGAATACTTTTTTTTTAAATTCGTTTACATCTACGCTTCAAATTATAAATTATGATCAAATTTTTATGAACGTTGTAAGAAATACATACCCCTTCTGAGGTGTAAACACGTTTAAAAACCATCCCCTGCAGTGTGGAATTAAAATGATTTATATTTTGATTTCTTCATTACCACAGTCGTGAAACGAATTTAGAAAAATAGTAGATCGTGTAATCTGTAGGTAGTATAGATCATCAGGTTTACGATCAGATCGCGTGTTTCTCTATTACGGCATTACACGAATATCATCCATCTCGCGTAGGCTGACCTACGAAGTCGTAGCAGATTCAAGTTGTGCTCAAAACGAAAATAATTAAATCAGATCAGGTGCAGAACGGACGAAAAAAAACTGTACGGTTGCTAAAATTTTACAGTAAACCTAAAAAAGCAGGAAGAAACGTGTTTTTTTTTTCTTCTTAAATATTTGAATTAGCGCCTTCTGTGAGCGCGTATCCCGTATTTAATTAAAGCATCTAAAATATTTCTAGGCGATCAAATTTTCAAACCAAAAACACATGATTTTGCATTACTACGCATGCGCACTTTGTTATCAAAAATATACAAATATTCCCCATGGAAAAAAAACGAGAATTTCAGTTATATTTTTCTAGTGGTTGCAACAAATAATTTTCGTTTTTCGGAGTGACAGTTGATTGATTGTACCGAAGAAATATTTGAATCTTTAAATTGTTTTACTGAGTAACCCGTTTCATGCACTTACTGGTATGTGGATTTTAGTTGTAAGCCGATGGATACTTTATTATAACAATATGTTTATTTTACATTGTATTTGTTTTAAAGCACTTTATTTAATAAAAAAGTCTACTCTTTTGGAAAGTATACGGCCATAGTCAGGACAATATTAAAACGGTTTTAACATTGTACTTTTTAAATTTTGTGGTTTAAAACGAATTATGTATTTTGTAATATGTTATAAGTATGGCAATCCCCAAAGTTAACGCTTTTTATTAACATGGATCCTTTATTGTTTATTGGTTAGGTACTTCTTTAGCTACCTACAAATTCACACAAAAATATCTCGAACAAAGGCTAATTCTGGACAATCCGCAATAAAACTGAGTTGTTCCGTACCGGTTCTTTTACGACGCGATGTCAATTGTTATCAATCAGGTAATTAATGTATTGATCTGCATATTTATTTGCAGCAGTGCTCGTAATCAACAATAAGGATCCCACAGTGGTCTATGCATTAGACTTGTAGTTGGGGGTTGCGAACATGGTTGCGTATCGGTTCAGTACCCCACCCCACCCCAACAGTTCCGTGACAACGTTATGTGACTTGTCCGAGTATGGTGCATTATAATGATTGAGGTTGGAAAACGTTGTATGAAAGTTGTAAAATGCGCGTAAATAAATTTCACACGTAGTCTAAAAGTCACTTTTACGCGTTCACCGCGACAGGCCTTTGTATGATTGGCTCGTAATTTAACCAAAACCAATAAAGAGATGGATTTATGATTACTGCGGTTAAGGTTACTAGTAGGCAGGTACCTATTACACTTTAGTTTCTTGCAGTCACTTAAACCGTTAACTGTGGGCACCAGGAATTTCTAAAAGGGTTTTTGTAAAAAAAGTCATTATTATTGTAAATCGATTATTTTCCTTTCAGCTAATTGTGGTACTGTGGTAATACAAAAATGTCGATTTATGTATTTGTATCTAATTAAAATCGTACATATTTTCACGTTTTTTGTAAGAATTAAATGAATGTGGTATGTGGAAGTCCACACTTAAATAAACAAGCGTGCGTCATTAGCAAATGTTTTCCGACAAAGGCTTTCACACCATCGGTGAATTCTAGAACACCTGCGCAGAGCAATGCAACGCTACTTAGCCTTTTTTCGCTTTCGGAAAACTGATTATTGTTTTGCTTATAGTTGGTTGTGAAAGCGGCCAGGTAGATAATACCTTCGCCGGGAGATTGGCAGCGGTAAAATCGGGAACTATAGATATTATCGTATATTTTTTTGTAACAAATAAAAAATAAATCATTTGTAAGTTTTGGTACAGAGTTAACATTGTTGTTCCTGATTTCGCAGAGTTCACAAGCTCTCGATGTGACTCGGAATGTGGCAGAGTTTACAATGCTTCCATTCTATCTTATGTTTGCTAAATAAATATTCTAAACAAAAATAAATCCCTTTCGTACTGTTTGACACGGATAACAAATAATGTATTTAAGTACTCCTTCTCTTTTATTTTCTATATTTATCTTCTGAATTTTAAAATAAAGTCCGTCCATTCGTTAGTTCCTCCTTTAGCCGCTTGCACAATTATCCGTGTCAAGGTGTAAATCGGGAAAACGGCGCGCCTCCACATGAAGTAGGTAGGCACTGGGTACCTGGGTGATAGTTGGTATTGCCGTATTTATGGTCAGAGAAAATGCAGCGAGGTGATTACCCAGCATTGCGGTTTCTGTCAAGTGTCCGTTCCCCGGTTCGGAGCTTGATGGATGCCCGCATCAAATCCGGACCATTTATTATTGTGGTAATTCTAATGTTCGAGGCGCGGAGCGAGGCAGAACGGGAAATTCCTGGCAGACACTACGAACGGACACTTGGCACGTGGAATCGTACTCGCATTGTGTGCCCCCTAATGTATATCTGCAGTAGATCTTAATTTAGCAAAGCGGTGAGGTGGCGGAATTGGATAACGCATCTGTCCGGCAAACGGGAGATTTCAAGTTCGTTTCTCCGTCGCACCCCTTATCTTGTTTCTCCTTTGTTTGTTTTTCGAAAACATATTGCTTGAATGTTATTTGTATTGTTTCAATGGATAGTTTAGGTTGCTTGTTTCATATCATTTTTACGCGTAACAGCCTTCACTCCCTTCAATGGCATTACCATGTTTGTGTCTCTTATGTCTTCGAAGGGTGAAACGTCACGCATAAAAATAATTCATTCCAAACAGCTAATTAATACGAAAACTAAAATGTCGTTTCATATTAAATTATATAGAAATAGTACGTAGCCTTTACATGTTTAGCGCTTCAATTTGTCTGGTCTATTCTTTCTAACGAAGTTTCCTCACACCCTACGTATTTATTGATTTTAATCCCATACGTTATCGTGTTCTTTTTATCATTGACAAAATAATGTACCAACTTAACAGATTTATGGATAACTTATCCCACCATGGTCGCCACAATATCACACACATCTCCCAGTTTACCAAAAGATCACCCATTATTGGTGATTTGTCTGGTCTATTCTTTCTAACGAAGTTTCCTCACACCCTACGTATTTATTGATTTTAATCCCATACGTTATCGTGTTCTTTTTATCATTGACAAAATAATGTACCAACTTAACAGATTTATGGATAACTTATCCCACCATGGTCGCCACAATATCACACACATCTCCCAGTTTACCAAAAGATCACCCATTATTGGTGATTTGTCTGGTCTATTCTTTCTAACGAAGTTTCCTCACACCCTACGTATTTATTGATTTTAATCCCATACGTTATCGTGTTCTTTTTATCATTGACAAAATAATGTACCAACTTAACAGATTTATGTATAACTTATCCCACCATGGTCGCCACAATATCACACACATCTCCCAGTTTACCAAAAGATCACCCATTATTGGTGATTTGTCTGACTAATTTAGTAAAATCGCCATATAAATCAGTTGAGATCGCTATTAGGTGGAAAAACAAGTTCTTTATCTGCTCCAGTGTCTGATCAATTATTATTATTGGAACTATAAATCAGCCCAGAACCAGAATTAAAAGAAATACCTGGCAATGCCGGGCAGGCGCTTTCGGTCAGGCAAAAACAAGATTCTTTTTTTACAGAATTACTGAAAAAAACATCGACTTGACTTTACGGTGGCCTCCTTTTGGATCAAACAATTAACTTTATATCCCAATCAATCACGTGCCGCTGTGTTTAAAACATAATCTACAACTCGTAAGTTTAATGTGAAGATTATATTATTTTACTTCTACACATTAATTTTATAAAATAAATTAAGATATCATTTTGTGATAAATTTTCACGGTACTTTTCTTAGGCTGAATTTGGGCGTTTTCTTTAAATACCTAATTTCTTACAAACGAATGTTTTTTGACAATTGCTTTTAAACTTATGAAAATAATTCTTACGGAAGCTGAAAAAGTTTGGACGGTTTAACTGCTTTGGAATATGCCAGAAAGATGAGTCGCTAAGAGTCCACTACTAAAATGTTCATTTTTAAAGTAGGTAACCTTAATTTGATCCTAAAACTAGACTGGTATAATAGTAATCTTATTATTATGTACTAACAAATTCTGTTATAATTTACTACATTATTAAAACACGACTTAAATTTCGACTCGTGAATAAAAAACTAATCTAGATGGTGTATGGTTTTATAAAGTGACTAAAAGCGTTCGTAATTTGACATTTAATTGTTAGTAGTTCGCTTCTCCGAGGTCTCGAAGCAGGTAAAGTTACGTATCTGTTAATTAAAAGGAGCGGATTGTTAATACGTATTGAAAATATCACTTTCATCTAAGGAAAGAAGAAAAACCCGTTTGTATTCTACCAGCTGCCTCGTTCGCAGGAGGGTAAAATGTTCGACGCCGAGGCTTTTGGGCGTGGGAGTTCGACGGGCCACAACTACCGTATTCACACTTCTGTAACATTCTGCACAAAACCGGAAAACACATCGCGTTGAAATACGCCTTTTGTGAATGAGGCTTACGTACTACACCACGTCCTTAATTAAGTTCAACATTTATTCTCACTCGTAGAACCGTGTGTACAGCGCATTAGAATAGCTTTACTAGTTTATTAATGTGTTGTCGTTAAAAGGTAAACCCATTTGTAAATATCAGTCGCCATGGTTTAAACCCATTTGTAAATATCAGTCGCAATGGCCTAAACCCATTTTTAAATATCAGCCGCCATGGCCTAAACCCATTTGTAAATTTTCATTTACGGATTTAAACTGATATGCACGATAGAAAAATTAAACGATTTAAACATTTCCAAGTTTTTCTATGAACCTTTTTTATCATTTTAGGTAGATTATTGTGTTTGGTTCACAATTGACTTAATCAACATACCTATGTAGTCTGTAAACAGCTAATCTTAATCTTAAATTTTCTGCCTCCGAATTCACCGTAACATCAGTCGTCAATTAAAAATCCGTTTTCATTGATGGTAAAAAATATTCCTTCTCAATAAAACATGATATTTTACCAAGTATTTTTGTATTAGTTTTCAATTGTTCTTAATAATAATTAGTCCCAGGCATTTGAATACCCGTCACATTCATTCAGCGCCGTTTTAAATTTTATGACACTTATGGTACGGTCCCAATTGACATTCAATTCTCTACCCATCAGCGGTGTGTCAAATTTTAAGTTCAGTTGTTAAATCGACCGTTAATAAAGCTGTCGAGCATAACGATTGTCAATATGTAACAAAATGCTGAAGTACCTAATACCAACAATCATAAATTGGGCTGTTTGGCGATTTGATGACGACGGAAAATGTGAAAGGGGTTCAAACAACTACGACTTAGTAAAAAAAATTGTGATTTACATGTGAGTAAAAATATTGACAAATTGGCAACACCAATATCGAGAACAGCTAGTGGGCTTTTAATAGTCTTCATAGGTTCATGTTGGCATCCTTTGTTTCCCTTCCTGCTTGAGGCGGTGGGGCCAGATACCAGAACCCGCCGAGCACTGACCTCCGGTACTATTATGCTCTCCTGGGAAGCGAGCGCGGGTTAAAGTTCACATCTGTTTGATAATATATATATATATATACCAATCGATTTAGTTTCCCGTTCTCCGCGGCCAAGTCTCGATTCGTTTAAATGGAATACGTTTTTCGTATTACTGTTACTTTAAACGGCCGATTATCTTCGAAAACGATCACTTCCACTGGAACTTTACAGATGAAAACATTCAGTTGTATTTATTATGGTGTCCAATTCTTCGGTAAGTTCAATAATTGAAGCGATATCCAGTCCCGATTGTCGACAATCGTTGTACACACTCCGAGGACATTCCAATACACGTTTTGTGGGTTCAGTTTATTTAATTACGTACTTTATCGTTTTATCGATATAATATTCGTTCGTTTTATCTTAATGGTGTGGAATTGGACTAAGAAAAAGGTAAATAGTAGAATTATAGCAGTAGTTATAGATAAAACCTCATAAAAACGATAACTAATAACTACATAAAGTATAGGATCAATATGACCGTTGAATCACCTGAATCTCTAATAGTCCCGAATTGGTCATAAAATTATTCTGATTTGCCATTTAAAAAATCGATACATGTTTATTATTTTATTTCCAATGGTAATTTATTGGCAATCAAATAATTACAAGCTCCGCCGCTTAAAACATAAAAAAAAAAAATTGATACGCCTTTCTCGTCTGATCTCCTTTTCCACGGCAAATAGTTAATTTAAATCTTTTCGTTAATATCGGTCGCACAGACTAGTTTATAAATGTATTGATTAAACAATCTCTCGTGGTACGGCGATGGCATTCAGTCAAATTCAGAGATAATGGAGAGGAACATCCATCAAGTTCGGTACACAGCCATAATGCTGGACGCAGGGAATTATTCATGTTATCCGTTGCAATTATTCAACACGATTGTGCGCTCAGGTAGGTACCGGGTACCTCTGGGAACAATAACTTGCGGCAGGGGCGTCTGATCTCCTGGTCTCCTGGTCTCCTGGTCTCCTCGGCGCACTTGACACTAGAGTATTACTAAATATGCAAATATTTTATTAGGAACAGAAATTTACCTCACTATTTTCGATTTAGGTTCGCGGAAAATTGGGAACAATGTTTTTTTCTGTAGTATTTGAAGTTTACAATGTATTATATAATATATTACAGTGGGTAAAGTGACTAAGCTTCACAAAATGAAATTGGAAGGTTAAAGAATTGTACACAAATAACGCTATATATTAGTATATTGATACGCCCACTTAACTCGCCACCGAATTAAGTGGGCGTACAATGAGTAGTACCTTTGGACAACGCATTGGGTATATATGTACATACGCAGTACGCGTTTTTAATTTTACATAATATATCCTGACATGTGTAGCCATGTATCGGGTGCGATTTGGGTGCGTTCACTTTATTTTGTGTGTAGGATATAATCTTTTCTGAAAATTAACATAAATACAACAAATTTATTTCAGTTTTGTCGACTTAATGCGTGACAAAAATCAAATAAACTAGGTTCTCACATCTGAAGATTTCTACGTCTCTCTTTTTCCCTGTATTTTTTTCTTCAGTTTAAATTTATATTTCGTTGTTTTTCTATAAACATCTTTTGTCTATGGTTAAAATAATAATGTTATATATATAATGTACCAAAAATTACTAAATTACAGATTGTTATTAAGAACCTGTTGACAACTGCTATCTTGGAGTTTAACGGGGCTTTATTGTAATAATATAATCTAGCATTTAAAAAATTAAGGATTATAAAAAAAAATTGGGATTATAAAAAATGAAGTATACCTAATACAATATTGTGTCGGTCTTCCTCGCTAGGCCATGGCTATGTCAGAGAGTCGAACCATTTTATCATTGGAGTTTTTAATTCAGCTGACCGATTAAAGACCCTAATGATTTGTTTTCCGGTAGTCAGATGGACCACACGAATTCTACACTTCTAGGAGGCATAATAATTACATTATTCGAATCTATTCGATATTTTTTAGGGCGGACCAGCAAGGTATCGGGAAATGTTTTTATTTGGTTCTTTAATTACAATTCTTCAATCCGACGAATTGAAAAGTTTAAAAAAAAAAGAAAAAAATATAACCACCATTTCTCACCTTTTACTGAGGTTTTAAAATATTTTTTGGAGCAATCTTCCGATGCGAATTTCGTTCCTAAAATTTGTTCTATAGTAGCGTTTTTTGTGAAAACTAGTAAAACAAGTCTAGGTTATAATTATTTGTATAGGATTTTCCATCAAAACAGGGCAAAGAAATCAATGACAAGTATTAGATTGTTATCCCACCTCTTCTAATTTATCACAAAACTACCCGTAGATTCCGCTACAATTTCTGTTTGTGTATCGGGTGCGATTTGGGTGCGTTCACTTTATTTTGTGTGTAGGATATAATCTTTTCTGAAAATTAACATAAATACAACAAATTTATTTCAGTTTTGTCGACTTAATGCGTGACAAAAATCAAATAAACTAGGTTCTCACATCTGAAGATTTCTACGTCTCTCTTTTTCCCTGTATTTTTTTCTTCAGTTTAAATTTATATTTCGTTGTTTTTCTATAAACATCTTTTGTCTATGGTTAAAATAATAATGTTATATATATAATGTACCAAAAATTACTAAATTACAGATTGTTATTAAGAACCTGTTGACAACTGCTATCTTGGAGTTTAACGGGGCTTTATTGTAATAATATAATCTAGCATTTAAAAAATTAAGGATTATAAAAAAAAATTGGGATTATAAAAAATGAAGTATACCTAATACAATATTGTGTCGGTCTTCCTCGCTAGGCCATGGCTATGTCAGAGAGTCGAACCATTTTATCATTGGAGTTTTTAATTCAGCTGACCGATTAAAGACCCTAATGATTTGTTTTCCGGTAGTCAGATGGACCACACGAATTCTACACTTCTAGGAGGCATAATAATTACATTATTCGAATCTATTCGATATTTTTTAGGGCGGACCAGCAAGGTATCGGGAAATGTTTTTATTTGGTTCTTTAATTACAATTCTTCAATCCGACGAATTGAAAAGTTTAAAAAAAAAAGAAAAAAATATAACCACCATTTCTCACCTTTTACTGAGGTTTTAAAATATTTTTTGGAGCAATCTTCCGATGCGAATTTCGTTCCTAAAATTTGTTCTATAGTAGCGTTTTTTGTGAAAACTAGTAAAACAAGTCTAGGTTATAATTATTTGTATAGGATTTTCCATCAAAACAGGGCAAAGAAATCAATGACAAGTATTAGATTGTTATCCCACCTCTTCTAATTTATCACAAAACTACCCGTAGATTCCGCTACAATTTCTGTTTGTTTGAGGGACACCCCCCCCCCCCTCTTACTATAAACTAGTAAAATAAGTCTAGGTTATAATTATTTGTATAGGATTTTCCATCAAAACAGAGACGATAATGTGAAGCAAGTATTGATTGTTTATCCACCTCTTTAAATTTTAATCACGAATCTACCCCGTAGATTCCAAAATTTTTTTGTTTGTTTGAGGGGACCCCCTCTTACTATAAACTAGTAAAATAAGTCTAGGTTATAATTATTTGTATAGGATTTTCCATCAAAACAGGGCAAATAAATCAATGACAAGTATTAGATTGTTATCCCACCTCTTCTAATTTATCACAAATCTACCCGTAGATTCCGCTACAATTTCTGTTTGTTTGAGGGACACCCCCCCCCCCCTCTTACTATAAACTAGTAAAATAAGTCTAGGTTATAATTATTTGTATAGGATTTTCCATCAAAACAGGGCAAATAAATCAATGACAAGTATTAGATTGTTATCCCACCTCTTCTAATTTATCACAAATCTACCCGTAGATTCCGCTACAATTTCTGTTTGTTTGAGGGACACCCCCCCCCTCTTACTATAAACTAGTGTTCAATATTTTTTTCTCTTAAATTAGCTCGCGTTAAGATTTAATCATTGTTATTTTATTTACTAAACTAAGTACATTTATGTAGTTATCTAAATGCAAAAATGTTTTGGTTTTTGTTTGCGACCACTTTCAAAACAACAAAGGTGTGTTCCTTATCTACGCCAAGCTGTGCAAGCAAAAATGACTGCTCGATGATGATATATCTGCGAACACACAGTACCTTTGGGAGGTCATCAATAGCTCGATATAAAATTGACGCTGAACATGCTGACTTGTATCTTTATAGCGTATTCATCGTGAGGCGGTGGGAGGAATGCCGTTAGATTTATAATTTCGAAAACAGCTAACAATGCCCTGTACTGGGGTCTCGTACGAGCCATAAGAAAAGTACGATGCATATTGTAGAAGTTAAAATTATGCTTCAGATGTCCATAATTCTAAATGATTCTAGCTCTCTATCATTGCGTTTTATTGAACCAAAATTTACACGAGTTCCAGGCTTTGCAAAACAGTTTCTAAAGTGTTCAATTAATTATGTTTATTGTTTCGTATCCATGCCCTATGTTTATTATGATAACATCGTTGGAAGGTGTCTTCTTGCCAGCGTAGTCAATCACAAATCACTTGCTCATTAAGAAGCATATTATTACAGGCACATAACGATTCGGCTTGGGAAAACTCGAATGAAATAATGTGAAATAAGTCAAACAAAGCCCGAAACAAATGAGATTGCAGGAAGAAGTACAGTCAGGCGACAAAGACATTATCAAGTTGAACGGATTTAAATGCAAGAAAGACTTTACTACCATTTTAAGCAATCGACAATTGTGTGCCTTTCGGCTCGTGGATCTGAAAGAGAAAGAATTTGTGAAGCCTGGTTCCCGGCATTGGTACTATAGGTACAGCCGCAGATGTCTAGACTCCCTGGGTACATAATATGATGAGACGTCGGTCTTCTTCAGCAGGGGTTTATCACTTCGCTGACATTTGAGTTATCCGCGTTAATTTATGAATGATTAACTTCAAACGACAGTGTATTCCTGCAGTTCATACGAATGGCTTATACTCTGCCTGAACCGGAGACTCGGCGTTGCAAAACGAGTTTCTCTCACTCGGATGCCTTTAAATGACGGTTAAATATTAACGATTCGATAGGGAGCTTCGCGTCGGCATACACGATTGACACGGTCTTGAAAAACTACTAGCATAGTTTTATAGTCTGTATAATAATATATGAGCTTCTATAGTCTAGTCCTGGTGATTTCGATACAATGCGTCTTACTATATACTCAGCTACTGACCGGTCAGTGGCATTGCGTCTGGGTTGCTCCACCCAGGCGTTGTGAGTTCAATTCCTTGGATCGTTAAGTCCTCCGTCACGACACAAGCGACATCTTCAGCTTGCTGTAATGGTGGTTTTCAAATATTGTTAGGTTATTCGTAACCCGGGAATGTTAGTATTTCTTTAAAAAAGAAAGTAAATTCGTGAGTAAATGAAAAATAAAGAGGAAAAAACGCAGTTATAGTTGGAATTTTTTTAGTGCTTACGGGAAAATTGCACTTGCCTTCTAATAAAAATGAAGAATTTGTAATTTTTATCAACGTATCAACTGCTTTAAAACATTAATAGAAAATTTCAATACTAGGAAGTTTCTTCCCCATTATATTCTGAATACTGTTTTACTTTGCGATCTTACCAAACTGTAACCTTTCCTAGGTTTAAGAATATTTTTTATTAGTATTTCAGAACACTATTGTCCAAGTGACATCTAATATTAACTTCTAAAAGTGTATTTCCAGGGATACCAGGGCTTCGTGCAATCCTATAAAATGTTTGAGATGAGAATCATAATTCCATCTCCAAGGTGGGACGAATATGAATTTATTAATTACCTTGCTTTATGTAAATTACTTTCATTTGTATTGATGAATACGTCCAGTAGGAAACTAAACCTTTATAAGCTTCCGGGTTTTTGTCTTCGCAGTTGTTGATTATAGAATATATCGATTTAACATTGAATTTTTACAAGCTTCGCTACTTTCTGTCATCGTCTCGTCTATGGATTATAGGATAAAGTTGTGGTGCGCGGATTTCTTTACTAGCGCTCAGACGTAGACTATGCGTGTTTTATTATTTTATGATTAACCTGCCGATTCTAGTAGTTCCGTATTGGGAACCAAATGACGGTCCTCACAATACCCGCTCTATCTCCCTTTCTCTTAAGGTCAGACATGTGTTTTAACAAATAAGGCAGGTAACAGATTCCTAAAGGTTTGCACGCCTCCACGGGTTGCCACTGAAGCGCAACGAGTATGGGATTATTTGAACTATTTCTTAGAATAGAAAGTCCCATAGACGCTGAATTCAAAATGCACTTATGGGATTCATTTCGGACTCGCCCTAGAGAAGTATTAATAAGGACGGGTGGATTTTTAGCACGGAATTTGAATAGTTGTTGTTTTAAAGTGCGGTAAAATTATAATACAAGTTTGTCTAATTATATTATCTTTTTTATGGGTTCACTGCACAAATGCACTTCAGAGAAAATCGGCACTGCTGGTCACAAAACATAGCTAAAGCAATTTAAAGCAAATTTTCGATTCTGGATGGTGGTATCTCACCCGGGCGATACTGAGTATTGACTTCTGAATATAAATCAGTATTTCCTAAGCGGTCTATATAAATTAAGATCTTAATTATTAATAACAATGAACGTTTAATTACGTTTATAGCATCAATGACTGTCTTAACCATTCTGTTGCTATTAATAATATTATTTTATAGCATAGTTAAAATACTCGTATATCTGTAATCTGTTGTCGTATGTCCATTAAATCATCGCAATTATTAATTAACCATCTTCCTTACAACAAACCCGCTGCGCTATTTTAAAGTTAGTGGTCTGAAACGAATATTGTGGTCATAACATGTCTCGACAGTGCAAACTATAATAGACTCGTATTAGTTTATCCTTATCGGATATAGGTACCTATATATTGTATTATTATTAATGACAATGAACGTTTAATTACGTTTATAGCATTAATGACTGTCTTAACCATTCTGTTGCTATTAATAATATTATTTTATAGCATGGTTAAAATACTCGTATATCTGTAATCTGTTGTCGTATGTCCATTAAATCATCGCAATTATTAATTAACCATCTTCCTTACAACAAACCCGCTGCGCTATTTTAAAGTTAGTGGTCTGAAACGAATATTGTGGTCATAACATGTCTCGACAGTGCAAACTATAATAGACTCGTATTAGTTTATCCTTATCGGATATAGGTACCTATATATTGTATTATTATTAATGAGACATCATAAATCTCAAAAGACAAAATGGTAAGTATACACTAGATTTTTACACGGTGGATACGCTCCACGCAATACCGTGTAAAAAAGTATACCAAAATAAGAATGGTGGATAAGTTTCCTTGTATAAAAATCAATTCAGGACACCAACAAATAAAATTCATTTTTGTTTATTGTAACTTAATTTTATTTAAAAAGAAATGTACCTAAAAAAATGTAACAAAGATTTTTTGCTATCACCATCAGACAATAGATGAACTCGTTTCAATGAACGAACGACGACATCGCTTTCATCATTTGGGATATTACAACAAACCCGCTGCGCTATTTTAAAGTTAGTGGTCTGAAACGAATATTGTGGTCATAACATGTCTCGACAGTGCAAACTATAATAGACTCGTATTAGTTTATCCTTATCGGATATAGGTACCTATATATTGTATTATTATTAATGAGACGGGTTATACACTGGGTGGACAAAAATTACCAAAATAAGAATGGTGGATAAGTTTCCTTGTATAAAAATCAATTCAGGACACCAACAAATAAAATTCATTTTTGTTTATTGTAACTTAATTTTATTTAAAAAGAAATGTACCTAAAAAAATGTAACAAAGATTTTTTGCTATCACTATCAGACAATAGATGAACTCGTTTCAATGAACGAACGACGACATCGCTTTCATCATTTGGGATATCCAGAGCCTGTGTAATACTTCTTTCCAAATTTTCGGGTTTACTGGGACAAAAATTCTTTTTTGTAAGTTCCTTGTATGACTCTTGGTAATGAACCATGCAAGCGGTCAAATCACTTTGAAATTATGGAGCTCGTTCTACGTTGTGATCATTTGTTATAAAATGATTTCCAAGTTAATTAGCCAGTTGCAGGCCTTAGAGGATTGAATACGCTGTTATTGGAGCTCCTTCGTCATCGTCACTACTTTCCTTGGGGCTGGTGTACTCCTCTAAAACAGTCTCGCGATTTCCGCCTCGCTTTATCTTAGCCTTCTTCTACATAGCGCTCTGCGCATAGTACTGAGTAGTAAGTACATGCAGGGGATGTTGCACTGCGTTATTTCGAGACCGTGTGAAAAAACCATCTGAAAAGAGAGTCCAGTGTAATACTATTTCTAATTTTTATGGAATTATAACAGTGATCTGTTATCAAAATCCACCTTCTTTCACGTATTGAGCTGAAAATCCAATTAAAACTTAAAGAGTGTTCATTTATGTACCTTTAAGAGGAACGGCTGCGCAGCTTGTTTCATACATAACTCAATTTTGGATTTGAGGCCAAAATACCCATCCAAACTGAATGATATGTTTTTTTAATTAAAGGTTTAGTAAATATCTAGTACGCATGAGAAGTATTTTATAATTTTTTATTATTAAATTATGAAGTATACGCCATGAAAAAAAATCAATTTTCATAATTTCAGAGGCAACGTAGAAAATTATTTGCGGATTTATCTTATTTAAAAAAAAAGTATTTGCTATGTAAATATGATTACGTAAATAAAAATATAAATACAAAACATAAAAAAAAAAAAAAAAACATTACGGGTCGATATTTTAAATTACGTACGGAAAATTTGTGTTTCAACATAAATTGGTCGTTTTTAATTTAATTTAAAGTGAACCATAATGCTTATCTTAATGTTTTTTTAATATTTTTTTATTTATTTTATATTTCATTATATTTTCAAATCAGATGGGGTAAAATATATTTTTTTTACATCACCGTTAGCCCAAAAATAATTTTTAAAGGTGCCTCTAAAATCGCGAAAAATCAATCCCTTAAATGGCCTATATTTCATAATGTAAAACAAAACAAAAAAAAATTACTTCTAATCCGTACTAGATATTTACTATACTTCTTGATTTAGCCGTTACTCTTAAATGTCTATTTATCCATTCGATATAAATGTTGTAAATCTTTATAATGTTGGAAAACATAATTAGAGGTAAGTTGGTTTTTAAATATGACGTTTACGTACTCCATATCTTTCCCATAGAAATAGGTAGGTACCTACTATGTACATTAATCTTTAATGAAGCAGGTAATTTTATGCAGAGCCTTCTTTATTGTAAATAAACCCATTTCCACGGCAGAACCTTAGGTTTATTTCTCGCGTTTTACGCAATGGTATATATAATATGTTATGTCTCATGCTTCATTGTTCATAGACTAATTATCTGACGTCTTATCTACATCCCGCATAAAATCCATCCATTGTATAAGTGGTCTACTCCATTACATTCAATTCAACACACTTTATGTGCATTTATGCTTTCATAATGGACTATTGACGATGCTTCTGAACAATGTTGTTTTATCTTTGAAACTGAAGAACATTTGAGGGATTAGCATTCTTTGTTTGTATTGATAAGATATACCTTTAAACGTACCTACATACCTTCTCACCTGTATCGGATCTAAATCTGCCCTAAATCTTCAACCGGAAGCCTAGCAGTAGGTAAAAAGTCAACCAATCTTGTCTTGTCTATAGTCACATGCTCGATTAAATCAAAGTCGCTCACGTTCAATGCATTATAAGCCTTTATGGTCGAGATAAAATCATCCCATTAAATCTGTTCATCTACAGATAGCTAGAACACCGGTCTAATTCGTATCCTCTGTTTATAATTTAAATTTGCTCTATTACTGGTAAACCATACACGTTCGAAGACTTACCTATTCCCATCGTCGCATTATTCTAATGTGCCCATCAACGGGTAAATGATACCGCCATTATCAAATGAGATACTAATACCATTTGATAACTTGTCAGAACGTGGAACTTCACAAGTCCGTTGGTGTTCGATATTCACCGGCTAGCGTAGATATTATATTGTGGTGTTGGACGTTTGGCCCTTTTCTTAGTGCTAAACGGACATCAACTGCGTGTTTTACCGCTTTGCTACAATGACAATTATTTTAATTGTATAATTATTTAACAGTTGTATAGGTTTATTAGTATTTTGTTCAAAGGGAGTGTTACTTATGACTCCAGTGCAGTTATTACAGGAAACTGTCGGGTAAGAACAAAACACCATTCAGAAATCAGAAAGCGCGAATTGATTACACAAATTGTCCTGCTCGGACAAGTCAGCGCCTTCAAAACACCGTTTTGGAATGTCGCGTTTTTTAAAGTTTAAAGATTAAGGCGATGCAATGGGAAGTAATGCAAAATCATGTGTTTCCGGTTCGAGAATTTGATGGCCTAGAAATATCGTAGACGATTTAATTAAATACTGCAAGTAGAACATACCTTGACCTTTCGTATAACCGCTCATTTTTTTTGTTGTGTATTTTTTTATAGGCTTATGCCTAGAAAAAAATAAAGTATCAGACATTAAAAAATGTTTAAAGCGCAAACTATCCTACTCACAAACCCCTTTTACGATGTTGTTGTATTGTTCATTGTGGTAAATAATTTTTTTTAGAATATCACCGTAAAACATTTTAATAATTTTGTCTGAGCTTTACAGAATAGAATAAAACAAGCATTTTGGTGATGGTTTTTTTCCGTAAATCGAAACATGCGGCCGATGTTAAGCAGGACTTTCAACCTTGTCGTCACCTGCATTTCGTTGGAATTTTAGCCGGTGGATGGCCTTAAGAGGAACGGCTGCGCGGCCTGTTTCATACAAAACTTATTTTTTCGATTTGAGGCCAAAATACTCACCTAAAGCTATTTTTTTCATCAAAAAGTATAGCAAATATCTAGTACAAATTAGAAGTAATTTATTTATTTTTGTTTTACATTATGAAATATAGGCCATTAAAGGAATTGATTTTTCGCGATTTTAGATGCACCTTTAACAATTATTTGGGGGCTAACGGTGATGTAAAAAAAAAGTTTTACCCCATCTGATTTGAAAATATAATGAAATATAAAATAAAAAAATATTAAAATAAGCGCTATGGTGGACTTTAAATTAAATTAAAAACAACCAATTTACGTTGGAACATAAATTTCCCGTACATAATTTAAAATATCGGCCCGAAAAAAGTTTTTTTTTTAAATGTTTCGTTTCTAAATTTTTATTTACGTAATCATATTTACACAGTAAAAATGATAATTAAAAAAAAACGATAAACCCTCAAATAATTTTCTAAGTTGCCCCTAGAATTATGATATTTTTTCATGGTCATATACGAGTTGTAAATGTGTAAACAAATAATTTTCTAAGTTGCCCCTAGAATTATGATTTTTTTCATGGTCATATACGAGTTGTTGTGTAAATGGGAATGTCAGGGAGAGGGGAAACGGGAAAGAGGAAGGTTAGATGGAGAGGAGGAAGGTTGGGTTACAGGGGAAGTTATGGGAGACAGTTACAATCTGCAGGACTTACCCTGGAGATGGCCTCTTAGATGTGAAGTCTGCTCCAGACATTAGCCTAGCTCAGATCGGCAGGGGCATCAGCTTCTCATCGTACAGGGTCGCGGATCGATCGCAATCTTATAATTGGGTTGAGGGCGTTTCTAATTCTACGTTAAATGAGTACAGGGAAGTGTTTTCATACTCGGGGTTTATTGTAAGCTCAGACAAACATTGTAGGTTAAGAACAATCGAGTAGTTAGTAAAAAGGTCTTAATCTAGGTATGATTCTATTGTAATATCTCTCTTTCTGATTCCAATCTCTAACCGGGTTATGCAAATGTAACAAGGGCTTAATCAACACATTAGGGGGAGATGGAAAATCAGCTTACATGGAGTGATCTGGTCGATTGGCGGGGGTTGCTGGCAATGACGCCAAGGCCGGACATTTCACACTGAGTTTAATTAGTAAGGCACCATGTTGAGTGCTTTGACAGCAAGTGGCAAGTCTAGCTGCGGGTTTCAACCCGCATGCCTAGTACTTGGCCGTAAATAACTAGTAACAAAAATGGCCGCCTCTTTTCAGAGACGCAGTTATCTCTTCGGGCTCCAGACGGGAATTGATGCGTTTCAAGGGACCGCAAGCAACACCGCCGAGCTGCCGAGGCGCTCGCGTCGCTTGCTTCTGCTTGTTAATTTTGATCTGATTGGTTTGTTTTAGGCGCAAAGTCACTTGATTGGTTAATTATGGAGGGAGATGGCGCGATTGCTTGCCGGGCTCATTTGCCAAGACGAGTAGCTAGAACTCATCTCAGGGCCATCCTTTCGTTACATAACAGAGTATATACTTCATAATTTAAAACAAAAATAAATAAAATACTTCTCATACGTACTAGATATTTACTAAGCCTCTGATTAAAAAAAATAAATATATATATATATATATATATCATTCAGTTTGGATGGGCATTTTGGCCTCAAATCCAAAATTAAGTTGTGTATGAAACATGCAGCACAGCCATTTCTCTTGCGGACATAGTATTATTGATATATTTAAAAAAAATTACATAACGTATCGGCGAGTATTTAATAGTTCTTACACCAGATTTTTGGCAAATAGACTTTTTTTTACTTTTTGGATAGTTAGATGTTCATTTAATCTATTTGTATCCTTACCTTTGTCTATATCATAAAAATCAGACAGAAAAGGGCAATTCTTGATCAGATTTCGTTATTCGATTGTCAGTGCTTATTTGTTCTATAAGCATAAACCAACCATGGCTTGCCATTTCTGCTGTTTGAACAATTATTCACTAAATGTAAACGCATGATTTGGAAATATGTATACATGTATAGTCCTTTGAAATTCATAACGGTCTTGAAAAGTGAGGAAATATTTAAAATTGTAAATTAAAAAAAAAATAATAATTCAAAACTGCTGTAAAATACTATTGTTTTTTCAAATAGCTATTATACAAAAATGACTGATGACGGCTTAAATCTTAGATAACAGAGTCGGTAATAACACTATATAATAATTATTTATATATGTATACCTATATATTTATATATTTTCATTATAATGTTACAAATTACAGGTGTTTTCAAATCACCAGACTCGGCAAATGCCCGTGTTATGGCAGTCGGTTAGTTTTAACACTATTTTAATATTTATTATTGTTAGCAAAAAATATCTACATCGATGTCGTCTGACAGAACAATGTTTTTATGGTGACCCAAAAAAAATTATAAACGCACCTTTGTTCTATTTGCAACTTTCAAATTTTGTTTTTATTTTTCAATACCAAGAAAAAAAAGTTAAGATTTACAAATTTATAAAAAAAAACATGAATAATTTTTATTTTAAGTAAATTGTTTAAATTATAACAATCCCTTCCAAAGGCAGAATACCCAGATAAAAAGAACTGTCCTGAAAAGTTGGGAAAAGTCCTTTTAGAACAATTAAGTACTACTCAGCCAATGATAAATGTTAATTTTAAGATTTTATCGTTGTAGGTATATTTTAAAATGACATAAAAAACAAACAATTTAGGTAGGTACGTTGCTGCCTTCTTTGCGTAACTGTAAAAAATATGTTAGTAACACAGTTTCCTAAATTGATACTGAAAAGATAGATTTCCAGAAAAACATCATGGAAAGCGAATTGATGACACCAATAAGGAAATGGAGAGGCTTGTAATGGTCTTACCATCGCCATTTTCTTTTAATAGAACCCTCGAAAATATTTTTTTTAATATACATAACTTTCATGCTAGAAAAGCTTAAGAGAGCGACATCTATCGTCTTGTGGAGCGTTTGATTACAGTGAATTACAATTCAATGTTTTTTGATTCAGAAACTCGTTGCAACGTAAAACCACGAGATGGCAGTTGAAAGAGGGCGTATTATCTTATAAATTAACATCACGCGATTGGATCAAATCGAACGAAAGTGTTACCAATCAAACGGGCGTTTTACATAAATAACAATTAGTGGTGACAGGACAAAGGAAATGTCAACTATTTATGGGGACCAAAGGGGATAATATAAATATTGGTCTAGAGTCTAGAGGACGAAAGTATAGGGGAGGTCGTGAACTTTAATCATAATAATGATAGAAAAGGGAAATAAATAACCATTGAAACTGAGAGCAGAAAGTAAAAATAATACACAAAATTTTAATTACAAATAAACTACAAAGTAATGATTTATATTGCACGGGGAAAGGTGTGTGTGCATTAGAATTTGGACAGAAAGACGCGTCGTGTAAGGCCAAGCGGTAAAACAATGAATTAGAGAAAATAATTGAGAGAACAATAGTTTCGACAGATGAAAAAAAGGAAGAAACAAGAATTATACAGTATGGAAATTTCGGCAAATTTAAGAGGCGATTCAGGCGGGACTAATGTGAAATGGGAGTACAATTATCTAATTTCAGAAACGTAGATATTCACAAGGAAGTGAAACTAGACTGATTGTAGGTGATAAAAGGTATTAATTGAGTAGATTCTGGGCATCAGATATTATGAAAATGTAACGTATCAATCAATTATAAAATTTAAACTGAAGGAATTCATTAGAAATGTTGAGATATATGGCCTACTACTTTGAAGATAGTGCGATCATTTAGTCAGGATTCCGGGGCTGCCGATGCCCTTTATTTAGATAAGAGTAAAGAGTGTTTAGATAAGCAAAGATTCGAACACGAAATTTGGGTAATAAAGAGATATTCAAACGATTAAATTAATACGTTAAGCATAGGGCTGTTTACTTAAGGAAAAGTAATGAAAAATAATTGGTTTTCGATAAACTCTGATTTATATCGGTTTTTTTATGAAAATAATGGTTATTGCCTATAATAAAGAATAAGCTAATTCGATATTTAGTTGGAAAGAGATGGAGTTTTGTGGGAGGGGTTATAAGAAGGGGCATTGGACTCCATTTCCAGAATTGGGATGAGGAAATTGCAGATAAAAATACCAAAAAATGAATATATAAAATTATTAAAGGTAATGAAAAATCAATTAAGGATGATATCAATCGACCCGGATGAAAGTATATGCAGACCACAGGTACATGCAAAAGGGGTAATGCAGTTAGACCAGAAGGAAATGATGCAACACATTGAAAAATCGTTCTGGAAAGGTATATTTATTAACTCTGGCAGGTGAGATAGGGTAATAATTATAAAGTATTTACACCAATATTAGGATCAATTGAGAATTGCACGAAAAGATGCGTTAATCGATTATTCACATGTTAGATCAGAAAAAAAACATGTTACCATCGGAAAATGCACAAAAAAATATATATTGCATATAAAGATAACCAAGGGCTAAGAGAATTTATAAAATTGAAGGAATTGAAGAATGCGCATCTATAAATAAATTTCAATAGGGACATAATGGTTATATTTACGAGATATCCGAGGTCGTAGAAGACAAAAAGATTAGCGATAAATAATATTTTTAGAAAAAAAAACATGAATCTGAATTTTTCTATTTTAGAACAAAGAACAGAAGAACGCTCTAAAGGAATTAACTAAATGCGATCCTGGCTAATGTGACAAAGCAGTACGACAGGCGGGGGCGGCTCTGTGTTATGTAAATATTTACATTAGAGAATTACATTCGAAATTAGTGTTATTTACATATGGGTTTACGAGTTGATAAAGGACATAATTTAATGTAGATGTGAAGAGTAGTTAGGACCTTTTGTTTTTAATCTAGATATAAGAAGCCATGTAAGACGAGGATTCGGACAGTTCGCGTGGAGTTATACGTCGGAAAAAAAAGTTAATTACGTGCGGATCGGTATTTAAGTAATTAAGAGTGGTTTTTCTGGACTTCAAAATTTTCATCTTGATTTGATTCTTAAAATAAATAAAGTGTTTTGTATTGGAGTTGATAATAGTATATTTGATTTAATTTTCTCAAAACGGTTCAGTGGGTTTTTTTGTGAAGTGTAATAATAAATAAAAATGATTGAAATGGATGATAAATAAAGTGTTTTGTGTTCAAGTTAATAATAATATATTAAAATAAATTCTCTTAAATAGTTGCTGATCTTACTCGATAATAGTTTAAAAAATATTGAAATGTTCTAAAATCAATAATACTTAAATTAGCTTAAAGATTTTACAAGTTGTTTCAGTGATTAAAAATAATTAATAGTTTTGTTTTAAAATCTTAAAAATTGCTTCTGTGATTAATTGAAATTGTGCTGCGATGGAATTACAATAGTTAAATGAAATGTGATTTAATTCATATTTTGTGTTGAACTAAATTCATTACGAGTTTTAAAATTTTTTAAAAATATAATTGCGTTTAAAATTTTCTTGAAAGAATTGTCGATCTAAAATTTAATTTAATAGTAATTTAAAACAGTGAAATAAGTGCTCGACGTTTAAAAATTTAGTGGAAGTTTAAAAACTGCTGAGTCCTAGTCTCTAAAAGTTTCATATAATTCAGTTTTAATAACTAGAGTGGGATTAATTTCGTCTTAAAAAATAATAAAGTTCTAAAATATTACCAAGCGTTCGGTTTACGGATTTAATTAATAGTTTGTAGAGAGAATTAAGTAATTATATTACATGAGTGCAAAAGTAATAATAATTTTTAAAGTCATGAAAAGTTAATAACTAAAATAGGTAAACTAAATGTAATAATTTTTAACTTTAAATCAAGTCGAATTCGGTAGACTTAGCAAAGGTTTAATAAACTTATTAAAATATTCAAATTTAAAATCAGTTTAGAACTAGTTTTAGACAAAATATTTATAACGAAAAATATTCAAATTCAAATAATTCGGTTGAGATAGGATTGATAAAATCGAATTTATTCCGAACATCAACGTGAATAAAATAGAAAAATAAAACAACAAAAATAAATATTATTTAATAATATTTGGATTGAGGGGTCAATAAGTTTGGAAAAATTGTACAAATCGGTAGATCACGATTTGAGTTCAGGTGAGTCAGCCAATATAAATATTCTAAGTTTTCAGATTCCCCAGGAAGCAGTCGGACGGAGAAATAAATTATATTTCTAATTATGTATAAATACGTATATTATATATATTTATATCTAATGTTTAATATATCGGTCAATACTTCATGACCGTAATTTATTTATGAATGTTTTGAATACTTGACCAAAGCCGTTCTAATCAATTATTGGTGTTCAAATACATTTTAAGGTACCCGAGCGGTACATCTACCTCCATTAAGTATTTTACGATAACCTCTCTTTTCACATCGAATTATATTTAAACGAGTACTATAGATAGTTCAATTACCTTCACTCAATACCAATACTCAACTTTTAAATATTCAAAAATACCTATTTTTACACAAATACATTTAGGTATTTATAGTAATTGCCGGTAGATACTTACCTGTATAATTCTCTTTTATTGAGTTAACTTCAGTACATCATTTTATTGACCTTCACCTTGGATCCCGTATGCGCTGGTTAAGGGGTGAATCGAGTGAACTGCCTGAGGCTCTCTATCACGTAGATATGCGGGAGAAGGGAACGATATACCAGTCTGGCTTTGCCTAATTATCCCTCGTGGACAAAGAGCCAGACTTGTTGAATGTTGAGGATACCCGTTGTTCTAGAGGATGGGCCTGGTTCTCCTACCATCCTAGCGTTGGTAATTTATTTTCCCAGAATCGCGTCGGCATATTAGGATTGTTTGAGGGGACTCACATTCCGAGGTGTCATGGATCGATGCCTATCTTTGACGATGTTCAATAGCGAGGGGACGTTTTTCACAGTAGGGTTTGATAGATGGGAACGATTATTGGTCATTGGCTTTCCTACCCGTTTTACTGCGAGGCGAAGGGACAGGATGGACAGTGTACTCGCTAACCTTTTCCTGATGTACGTGTGGGATTTTCCTGGTTGTACAGTGAAATAACTTTGGCTAAAAACTTGGCTTTAGTCAAATTAAGTATGTGTATGTATGTGTATGTATGTGTGTGTATATGTGTATAGAAAATTTATAATGTATCTATCAAATCTATATGACCGTTATTTATTTTATGAATATGTATATGCAATGTTTAATATATATATATATATATATATATAAAACCATTTATTATAATTACGTATATTTCCTAGAAAAACAATTTATTTTATTAATATATCTTTTCTCTAATATCTAAAATCAAAACTAACGTTACTAATTATCAACATCCCAAATGATTTTTATTAATTCAAAGGTCGTTATCATCCTAAATAAATCAATAAATCCAAATTGTCATACTTCCCGACGGGGGTCTCTGACACCGAAAAGTAAGCAGTCGCATATCCCAATAACCTACATCCTCGACTGTATTGAACTGGGTTAACATTCAAAATCACCCCATTCTTTTATCGAAATATGTAGATACGCATAAGTATATATATATATATATTCGAATTTCAGTACATCTTACAAAGAATAGGTACTTTAACAAATGTCGACATTTAATTGAAAAATAACTATCATCTTTTGAGATGAACTACCATTTTTTTTGTGATCACGTACTTGTAGTTTGCGTACATAGATATTTTTATAGCGCCGTTTTCATGGAAAGATTCAATTCAATGGCGCTCCACATCCCTTCGAACATATTGATTAGTTCAAAAGAACAAACAAAACCAACCACAATAAAGACGCTCGATATCCCTTCGAACAAATTGATGAGTTCAAAAGAACAAACAAAACCCACATTATTAAAAATATCAAAATAAGCATAATCATTCGTCGACGAAACGTTCCCAAGTTATGTTATAAAATTAATTTTATCTTCGACTTAGGTTTTCAAGGTTCAGGCCTTGCAAACTTTGGACCTTTTGGAGTCCTACCTTTTTCTCCAAACAAGATCAATTTACAGTTAAAATCAAACTACATGAGATAGTCAGGGTCTCATTAAACCAACCTGTCAACCAAACCAAAAAGTAATATTTTATGTGCATTGTATTTATAATTATTATTTATATTAGTATGTAATATTTCTGGATATCTGGCGCAGATTCACGACCTGCGTTGGAGAGGTCAGATCCACAATTTTCTGGGAAAACTAGAGTATTGTGGATTATAAAAACTATTGTTTACATATATTTATAATTTGTAACTCTCGATTGGGCAGAGATAATTGCTGATTTAAGCGTAGTTATTTCTGAACTTTTGATGCGGAGGACGGCCTTTCAACCCGGACTTTGCAAAAAATCGCAAGTATCTAATGTTGTTTGACGAGGGGACGAAACCGGTTTGATCTTTTTTAAATGTAGCTGTCTGGAGGACGGAATTCGGAGGGTCTTGGACCCATGAATATGGAAGGTGCTCTTTCCGTCGCGGTACAGAGGATGTTCAGCTCCAGGCACGAACTGAAAATGAAAGGGTTCCGTATACCAGCTGTTCAGTCTGTACGTCTGTGAGGAGGGGGTTACCAACCGGAAACGTGGTCATCCGAGTACTTTAGGGGTTGGTCTGGAGCCGAATTGCTGAAAAACAAACCGTATTCGATCACTTATCATAAAAAAAGCTGTAAAAACTAAAACCTAATCATGTAATTTTCCCAAATTTAGGAGAGGATGGAGATGGCGCTAAAACAAGTAAAACTGTACCTTTTAACCATGAAAATTATTGAAACTAATACATGTAGAATAACACTTAGTACAATGAAGAAAGGCGAAAATACTATGATCATTACATTTATGTATACCAAATTTAAAATTGTAACTACGTCGTATTATATAGATCAGGAATAGTGCAATTAGTGTAGCCCAGAAGCTAAGTTTTCCCATTAAAACTCATGATAGGTAAAAATAGAAAATTTAGGGGTAAAGTCAGGAAAATTCTAGTCATCCTATAGGAAATCAACGTAGATTGCATAGTAGGATAATAATAGAGTGTTCAGAACATTAAAGTCTAAGATAGGAATGTTAGGAATATGAATTCTGTCAATGGTATGCGAGAGTCTGCCTACGCTACAAAGAATAGGGGTTACCACCAAATATGACCTTGTTTTTCCAATAATTTGAAACGGGAAATTGACGGAGAAGCTTGGGAAATTGTCCATTGGAGTGAAAAATTTTCCGTGAAAATTATGAAAATCGGAAACACTCGAATGTTAGCATATGGCTACAAGTCACTCGCTGGCCAAGAAAAACTTCAACTTGAAAGGAAAACTACAAAGAGTTTTCCGATCACATTAGTTAGGAAAATTTAAGGCAGCAGTAGAGGAGTCATCTTAAATCGGTGGCGCGAACAGAAGTCTATTGCTAAATTAAATCATAAACGAAGGATGGGCGGGCCATCACATCATAAAAGAGTCGGTGGGGGAGTCCATCTCAGGCTGAAGCGTGCCGCAGATGACAGAAAGGAATTATACTACTAATATCTTTAACATTAAGGTGGCACCGAATGTGAGTCAGTTATATGATGATTAGTTTTATTTTTTTTTTTTTCACATTATGTACGAAAATAGACAGGAAACAGTTATTTTTCTGTTGCTTTGAATGTCCTTTTCAGTCCATTGTACCAATTCAAAAAGTTTTAAATATGCGTATAATAAAACCAAACTTTTTCAAGGTAGCTTACCTAGTATTTGCCTACAATAAAAAAATCCTATTTATCTTACGACATACACCAATTCATAGCTCGACATTATTAAATACGAGTTTCTACCAATCTCCTACATATCTTGTTGTATTTTATTAGTTCAACGAATAATAACCCATTATAAAAAAATATATTTATAAAATGCTCTGCAATCATAAACATAATTGACTAATTTGCGTATAGCTGTTGTGTAAAAACTATATCGAGGGTTCTTTAATGAATTGGTTATTAGTGTTATTACTGTCTTTTAGTCATTGAACAAACTCAATTAAACATATTTTAAGGTTTCCAAGAATCACAGTGATACTTAATAATATGAAATTATATAATAAAGTAGGTTCCTATGTTGTGCTATTCAGAAAAGTTATTTGATTGTACAGGGTTATTCGAAATGATCGACTCAATTTCGCACGTTCTCCTCTGATACAAGCGGTCGGCCATGGATTTTTCCGTTACAGAGACATCCAGTTTGCTAAAATTGGTGATATAAACGACAAATGCTTTTTTCTACTTGGAGGTTCAATGTTAAAATGGAGACAGAAGGTACGCTGCACTACAACTGCTAACCCAGTTTTACAGAACTCATGAATACATAAAACCTTGTGCTGCATAGTAGCCATTCTACTCACAACTGACGCGAAATGGCTGCTTGCCGGCGCGACTACTCTGGTGGTCGTTTGCGCAACTATTATCTATCGGCTGGATTTGAAACATTCGAACTTCCTCTTTCAATTGCTATCTAGATGATTCACATATAGCGTATAATTCAGGAAACATAGCGGTACGAAATTGAGTCCATTATTTTGAATAACCCTGTGTGTTTATTACGATTCTCATGTTCCTTAAAATAATAAATCATCAATCCCGTCCCCTTTTCCTGGTTGGGCCGGGAGACCCAATGCTTCGTAGATGCCCTCATGGGTCTCTATCTTGGTCTACGTCGTTGGTGGCCTTGGTCCATTGTAAACTCTCCTTGCACAGCTTCTGCACCCATTATTCTGAAATATTTTATGAAAGTAATTCAAAATATGGATTAGTTATTATTTTTAATCATTGAAGATAATATTAACGCTCTATGGAGCCCAAGCCCCGGATAGACTATAAGGTCCTGGGCTTGAATCCCAGCTGCTACCGTTGTCTTTTACTTTTCTGTGTCTTTTCGGTTTCATGTTTCATTATAGAGTTGTTAATATTATCTTCAATGATTAAAAATATATTACGATGGGGTTTGTAAGCTTCAATCAGTTATTGTTTGTAGCGTTATTACATTCACGTGAGATCAGCAAAATTCGCTTTAATTTATTATCGCGAGGTTGAATTCTTTTTCATTAAATTACCAAAAATTATAATTAACAGATTTGATTATCTGTGCTTGTGGTCATCATGTGAACGTAATTAGAACGTCTGAATGGCATTTTAGTGCCTGAATTTTCAAGTAATCCTGGTATGTTTACCGTTCTCATGCGTTCCGACGCGAAGTTTATATTTTGGAAGATTTTCACTTTGATCGGCCCGCCAATTAAATGAACTATACACGTTTGAACCAGTAAGTGTACCATATTATTGACATGGCATCCATCAGCATACATGCTCCGACATACATTTGTTTTTAATTTTAAACAGTCTTATCGCCTACCGGTTGTACTAACAGCATACATTTATTATTTATTTAGGATTTCTACGGTAATTAAATTTACATCGTCTTGCTTTACGATGCAAATTCAACTAGCGTTATCTTTTCTTATTTTATTTTTATATTAACTCCACACAGGAAGCCCTGAGAAAATAATTTCCCTTAGAGCCTATTTCACCTTAGGGGATTCTGTGTGGAGGGTCCTTTTGAGGAGAGGAAGGAGTGACCACGGATCTTGAAGAGACCCTTGTTGTAGGAGGGAGGAAACACACGGCAAGTCGTTCCACAGCCGGGCTGTTGAAGTAGAAATGAGTGGTAGAAACGACCCGTTCTCATGTGACAAATGTCAACCGTGTACAAATGTTGGGCGAGCGTTTGGCGTGTTTCCGGATTGTTCACCGGTGCCCAAGGGATTAATGATACTAGTTCCTCAGAACATCTTCTATTGAAATACCGATAGAACAAGGACAGCATTCCCACCTGACGCCTGTGCTCTAAAGATTGCAATCCGTTTGTTAAGATAGGGGAATCTATCAAACGGACCGCCCGTTTCTACAGTCAAGGGTTTTTTAATGGTAATTTGGTGCTCCAGGTGGCTACGAAAGGTGGCTACCAAATTCAACAGATATCTGAAACCTTATATCTATGGATGTTTTTTAAATTTATTTTGTACCTGCGAAGAAATAACTTTATAACATCAAAATATATCCATCGATTTTTCAACGTCCCATGTCAGAAATGCACATTTTTTGTTAGAATCATTTCTAATGTTTAACACCTCGACTCCGGTGATGGGTCTGATTTGACCCAGTGTTTTTAAATAAAAGATTTTGCCGCAAATATTTCGTTTAGGCTAATTTCCTCTTGTCTATTCTTTTATCAAATATTTACCCACATCTCGACTCAAAAATGATTAAAATCGGACACGTTTTAAATAAGTTATTAGAATAATTGTTTATAAAAACACGCAAAAACTCTATCTCTTCTCATTTGAATTTGAGCAGCCGACGAAACAGTATATCTCTCGCTCTATCCTTCCGTCTTTGTCCCTCGCAGTCCTTAACACGCAGATGTTGTCAACCATTCGGGCACATTTCTAGTATGGTGATTATATTTTTATAACTTTGTTTTAATTTTTTTTTATTTCGTACCATACTAACGCAATGGCAAGGCAACATTATTTAGCTGATAATGAGATTGAAAAGCTACTTAACAGTGAGATCAGTGATGATGGCGACTTGGAATTCGAAGCATTGGATCCAGAATTTGAAAGTGATCCGGAAGACATATTACTAGAGGAAATATCTGAAAGTGAAAATGGAAGTGATAATGCAGTTAGTGTAGGAAATCTGAGTGAATCCGTTGCAGATCAACTTGTCAAATTCCGGATTCCTTTAATTTTTTAATGAAAATTGTTCATTTAAATTTTTTTTGTTGAAAAATAAAAGTTTTAGTATTTTTAACTAAAATGTATGTCATTCAATGGTTTTAATTGTGACAAATAAATGTGTGAGAAAATTAAATACTCAAATAAGAACGCCATTATATAATATTTTCTAATATTTGCATAAGCAATCATCATATAATATGGCTATAAATTTAATTTATTTTCTTTTTACACATCTTTCTATTAGAGGTACAGCCACAAGGAAGAATTAAATAAATGATTTTATTTCTGGTATTTTAAATCATACATGATATACTTGTAAATGCACACCATCGATTTCCCGAAAATGTTAATAAATATGTAAGCAGAAATGTTCGCTTCCACTGACTTCCTGGGGCGAGTCCTTTACCCCCTCCCGCACAGCTCTCCTCATTCCGCTGACCGTCGGCAGCGGTTGTCTCCAGACGCTACCGATTTAGTTGTTGTTTTGCTCTCGCGCAGTATGCCCGCGCTGCTGCATATCGAAGAACCGCAACATTTACGGAATACTAATTTCTAAAATATCTATCTTTATACAAGAAACACAAGGGATATGTTATGAGTTTATGAGGAATTACATAATATCATATAAAAGTAAGGATATGAACGAAAAATGCATAAAAAAGCCTTTTATTTTCATCATTTCAGCCGGGTCAATCTGGACCCACCATCGCCGAATGTGTTTTATTTTGAACCTCCGGGTATTACGTGTTAAGGCGATCCACCGGCTAAAATTCCAACGAAATCACGCGCTCCTTATGCAGGTGATGACAAGGTTGAGATTCCCGCTTAACATCGGCCACATGTTTCTATTTATTTATTTGCAAAAAAACCTTCACCAAAATGCGTGTTTTATTCGATTCTGTAAAGCTCAGACATAATTATTAAAATGTTTTACGGTCGTATTCTAAAAAACTTAATTTACCACAATGAACCATACGACAATATCGGAAAAGGGGTTCGCAAGTAGAAGAGTTTGCGCTTTAAACATTTTTTTAATGTCTGATACTTAATTTTTTTCTAGGCTTATAAAAAGATACACCAAAACCTATATAATATACACAAATAACAAAAATACCTTGCAGTATTTAATTAAATCATCTATGATATTTCTAGGCCATAAAATACTCAAACCGAAAATAAATGATTTTGCATTACTTCCTATTGCATCGCCTTAAAATGAATTGATAAAATAAACGATTGACACGAAGTGTGGCAGAACGTTTCTTAAATAAATAAATTAATGAAATAAACGATTGATACGAAGTGTGACAGAACGTTTCTTAAAGAAATAAATTAATAAAATAAACGATTGACACGAAGTGTGACAGAAAGTCTCCCACAGAAATAAATTAATAAAATAAACGATTGACACGAAGTGTGACAGAAAGTCTCCCACAGAAATAAATTAATAAAATAAACGATTGACACGAAGTGTGACAGAACGTTTCTTAAATATATGCTAAACCGTTAATTATTGCTCAATGCACATAATATTTATTTTAGGTGTATATGTATATTTTATGATCATCGATACATGAATAGTTTCAATGCATACAAAGAACTGCAATAAATAATATTTCTCTACCTGTTTTAACTATGCCTCTTTCAGAAATAAATAATCCACCGTAAAAAGTGCCCGTCATGATTTATAATCATTATAGATGCGATATCATGTTAGTTAATTTGCATCATTAGAAGTAGAAAGTAATAATGTACCTATGTAACCTATCCGACTCCAGAAGTTCCTACCCACCAATGGAATATGGAGCCATTATTTTAAGAATGTGTACAACGATATACGGCAATTAATAACCATACATCTCTGTTAAAATGGTTTGCGATCTGGACGGAACTAAATTTTGTCAGAATGTATGTGTTTTTTCGAGGCTTACATACCTCCTTCATCTTGGTTCAAAATGTCTTGTAGCTTACTGCTTTCAGATTTAACTACGGTGTTGATTAATAATGCTTTATTTAACAGAAGTGGGAACCTGTTAGATGCAGAGAAAAACACGATTTGAACATCTCGATGAAATATTAGTGTTTTCGATACCCCTCGCTAGTAGTTCTATTTCTATTTTTGCGAAACATTCAGCATTGCAAATAAGAAAATTAACATTTTAATGTCCGTTTAACATAAAAACGTAGAGCTCAAATTAGATATTCACTCATCGCCAATAAGACTATATAGGATTCAGTGAATTGGTGCAATTTTTGCACCCAATATCTCGCTGAATTACTTGCCCTACGAGGATTATTTAATTCTCCCGAATGACCAGGAAATAGAAAAAATTCGAAAAATGCAGAACTCCCTTGGACACATAATATCATTGAGTTTATTTCTGATCTATGCTCTGTCACTTTGGCCTTAATGAGAATTACGGCACTGGCAAAATTATTTCCTGATAATATGGTAATTTTCGAATAGATAATGGGTTTACCTATCTCTCTCAGCTTCTTCGCTTTCACTGAAATTATCATTATTCATGATGTATTAAGAGAAATAATCATTAACAACTGTACCTATAATAATAATAATAATTGGATTATTTGTATAGCGCCGTTTTTTTGAAAAAATCACCTCAACGGCGCTATGTCAATACACTGATGCTGCGTTGATAAATATGCATTCTGACAAAAAAAGACTAATTAAAAAAAAATTATCCAGGCTAATCTGTATTTTACAATATTTTCAAAATTTTAATAGAAACAAATAATGACCTTTTTTTTATTGAACATTCAAATTACTATAATTTTTTTTTATTAAAAAACCTTTGTAACTTGTTTCCACTTATTTATTTTCGACCGGACCGATTTCACCCTATCACGGGCATCGTCAGACTGGCACAATGAATACTAAATCTATGGTATATGTAGCATCGATGTCGGGTGGGAGTTCTCCTGTTTTCTAATATTATTTTTATTTATGACTTGAAATTTGCTTTATTGCTGACGGTACTATTTACTTTTATGTTTTTAAAAACTACTTTCCTCTTTATTACCCTCTGGACGACGGATTATATTGTGTTTATTTACTGATTCTATGGCTTTTTTAAAGTTATATAATGGCATTGGGTCAGCTCTTATTAGAACAGATGGTTCTTTCTAGTTTTGTTATTTCCCTGTGATTTCCGTCTTGTTTACTAACATCAATTTTATAGCAGTTTTTGTCCTATAGTTACATGAACTACGGATAACCAGGTACATTTTTGTTGGGTCTTTAAAATATTTTATTATATTATAATAGGTACAAATCAGGGTAATATCCTTCTTAGATTTCGCCTTGGATGTCTGCGACAAAACTCCCAGTTATATTTTACCCTGGTATTTTTATATGTGCTTCCTATGTACATTCATGGTTATATACTATTAAGGTTACACTATAATGGATATACCATATTAGAGGAGAGTCAGCCTTTTTCTCTAATTGATTATTAATTACGTATTTTTCTTCTACTTTGCTTATTAGTCGATTAATTTCTAATGATTCGAATTTATCTAATTTTTTTACCCTTATTGCACACATGTAATATTGTAACATCTGTGTCTTTATGAAATGAATGGTGATTATCTATTAGATGGTTACCTACGTTCGACAGGTCCTTTTTATTGTTTACCCAGCTAGAAAAGTGTTATCTTATCCTGGTGTAAAAAGGCTCTGCCCGTTTGGCCTACGTAATATGCCGGGCAATCTCCGCAGTTAATCATGTATATTCCAGAATTGCAAAATTTTTCCCTTTTATCTTTATTATTAATGAAAAAATTGCCCAATGAGTTTACGTTATAAAATCCTGTATTACACCTTTTATTATTAACTAATCTTGCTATTATATTTGAAATCTCGCCTATATACGGGAATTTTGCCCACCCTTTGTTGAGTTTCTTTTCATTATCTATTGTGAAACCTTCTGTTATTTTAGAGATATTTAGTTTTTTATTCTTTTTGTTAAGGACGGGGTCTATTATCTCGCTCCATTATTATTTGCTATTACTTTAATAGTATCTAACTCTTTTTTATAATAAATTTTATTTAATGGTACATATGTTAGTCTGTGTACGAGAGACTGAAAGATCTAAAGTTTATGCGATATGTGATGTCTTGATGTGTTGTGTATGATATTATCACTATATGCTTGTTTCCTGTATACTGAAAATTAAGGTTTTTTAATTTTAAAAAAATCATTTCACTATGGAATTCCACCATAAATTGACAGTTTAAAAATTATAAATAATTCAAATTACTGTTTATATGCTGATTAAAAAATATTTTAAACTTATTTTATGTAAAAAGAGATATACAACAACCTGGCAATCACTGGCCACAGCTGTCGAACGTACAGTAATAGTATTGAAGTATATAGGTACATGGATTGTAGAGACCATAAGAAGAGATACGAAAGAATAACATGCCATTGTAAAAATAACGATCCAGAAGTTAATTAACTGCCACAAATTGGCTCATAAACGGTATTTTACTAACTTAATAGCTGTAAAACTTAAATTCGGAAAAGCGTATTAGGTTTATTTTATCTTGCGACTTTGTGATACCAGTAATTTACTATTTACACGCAGGTACCTAACCTAACCTAACATAACCGTATTATCGGTGCCCCCAGGACGATAGCATAATGATAGCTAAAGATGCTGAGACCTGAGACATAATTTATCGTCTGCGCTTTCTTCGAGCCGGGGAAATTGCTGTTTGAAAGACTACCGGACCTGTTCTGGGTCTCTCAATGTCTCACAACATATGGTACTCGGCGAACCTCATTTCATTGCTTCTCACAATAATATTTAGTTTTGTAGTGTCCTTATAGTTGCTGACTCCCTAGGGTGTCTTATATATTTTGTATACATTTTTTCAGATTAAACAAAACATTATGCGACCAGGAATTAAAATCTACAGAGAGATAAATCTTCGAACACCAATGTTATAGAAACCATATTAAAATATCGGTAAATAAAATTTTGGTTCAGTAGATTCTAGTTGTTCTGTCCAGTTTTAAAATAATATTCATTACTTGACAATTTGTTTTAGGCATTCATTATTGAAGCTAAAACATGAATACTCGAATCAATTTTCAAACATCTGTACCTCCAGAGGACTGTTTTTATATCCCGCGTTTGACAGCCGGGTGGGATGATATTTATCGCTAATTAAGCTACTTATCTGAAGTTAAAATGAAACCAAACAATTTCACTATTGATCAATAAACATACGTTAGTTTTAAATACAATGCTATTAAGCTATTCAATTCCCTACTTAGTGACATTAGAAATACGCAAAACGTTCGCAAATTAGAAATACGCAATACGTTCCCCTAAAAGTAAGATCATTGATCACCTCCAATAAACATGTCTGCTTCTAAATTCCTTTATGCATTTAAATGAGTTTATTTTGAAAAATATTACCAACTAGCAATCTATTAATCTATTTTTCATCTAAATATCCTAGCTGACCAACCACCCCTGTAAATTGCCATCTCAACACAGGCGTTTCACACCTAGTGAGATAAGCAATACGTCAGCCGATAACAAATGTTCATATATATAGTATACGAGTATGTGTAATAAAAATAAAAATAATAAAAGTTGGACAAACTAAAAGAATCTTTTGAATGATTAACTGATTTTGACCGGTCAGTAGCTGAGTTTGCATCGCGTCTGGGTCCCACCCAGGCGTCGTGAGATCAATTCCTCGGCCCCCTAAGTCCTCCATTACGACACGAGTAACATATTCCTCTTACTGTAATGGTAGTAGGAGATTTTCAAATATTCTCTGGTTGTTTGTCTTTCTTTATAAAGAAAAAGAAAAAAGTGTGTTTCATTACTCGACAAGGTAAAAGCTTCCGTGAGTTGTTATGTGCGATGTGTTTTTGCCTATTATGAAATAAATTAAAACACTTCACGAAGAGTTAACTTGTTAGAGACTTGACTTTTCTCACAGGTACTGCAAAATCTTTTCTTTTCTACTAATTACTCTGCTGACAGATTGATTTTTTAATATATCATACCGGTGCTCGAGGGCGTAAAGAATCATTTTCTTAGATTAATTTCCACTTAATAAACGCTTAAGAGTTAGAAGATGTAAAGACGAGTTCTTGCCCACATTATTCATTTATATAAGATTGATAATGAGCGAAGCATTAGAGTTCCATCTATTATCGAACTACCGCCTGTTGTAATATCCGTTGGGAGTTCAACGTGTTGATGCCATTAGGTCCGTAGCAGTCTGCTGTGGCTATTAGAGATGGCCATACGTTACCCCCGTATTGCTCTTGCTTACCTTCGAGATGACCAGTTAATTTTTGTTAATAATTAAGAAGAATATGTTTTAAGACATAGATGAATTCATATGCAAAGTGAACTTCTAGCTAAACTAATTATAACGCCAATTCTTCACGGGGTTAAGCAGAGTCTTGGTACACACTCCTTGCTCGATTGGCGTACATACTTTTCTTTCACACGACTATTAAAATGACCCGATTATTTGATTCGTTTAATGTTGCCATGTCTTCTTCGGGCATCCTCGACTTGTTCTTTCATTCCTTTGCATGTCATACCTGTATATTCCCCAGACACTATTTTCTGCAAACTTTCAAACTTAAAGCTTTTTGCCAGAAAAGTTTATAAGTTATAAAAGTTTATACATTTTATAACTTTTCCACATAAAAATATATCTACCGCATTTTCCATAGTTTGTAAATCAATTGCTTGAACAATTTAAACTGAAATACTAAAGGCATACCGCCGAGAGCTCTGTTGTTAAACACCATTTGGAATTACGCCGAGAAAGAAGGAGAGGTTACAACGGAGCTTGAGAGACTAGTAAAGATTATACTTTAATGAAATATGATCAAGGCATTAGGTAATATTTCAGTGGACAATGTATAAAGTATTGATTTTGATAGAAACTCAGTTTGCAAAGACGCCACAATTCTAAAAAACCTAAGACTGACAGCTTCCTTGCAAACTCTCCGTGGAGGGAGAATTAATTAATTAATTAATTAGTGGTTAAAACGGAGCTCTCAACGGAACGAACATAGTCTAGTATTTAATTTTCATCTATCATTTTCCTCAGAGGGAGGCGCTAGTTAAGGGCAGTTTCCGCCAGTCAGAGCGAAACCAGCTTGATGTTGCTGCACTATTTTCACTTTCATGCGATATCAATTGCAACCAGATCCGTCGGTTTCCCGGAAAGCCGTCGAGAGTTGTTAACATTATAATGTTCACCTATCAAAGTATCAAACGGCCGCATTACCGCGTTAGACCCGACAGGCGTGTTATCGCCGTGAATCGGCCATATCCTGTATTAAACATCTTCATTACACGAACAAAAAATGGACATGGAGAGAGTGTTATCTCAGATTGTAAGACACTTTGGAAACATTTCGCCTCGGGGTTACAGTTTACTTAAATTCACACCGTACTGATTTTCACTATGTAACTTTCCCTTTAAGAATTCGCTCGGGCGTTTCGTGAAAAAAAAAATGACTAAACACAATTAGTTATTTTTTCATTTTATTTTATTTATTTTTTTATTTTATTTTTACTTTATTTTCAATTTAATTTAATTTTTACTTTATTTTCAATATAATTTATTTTTTAATGTAATTTAATTTTTAATTTAATTATTTATTTTATCTTTTATTTTATTCTTTATTTTTTTATTTATTTTTTTTTCTTTTTGCTGTTTATTCTAAATTTAAATATAAATTTATGAATCAAACAGCTATACAATACGATAATTGCATTGTTAAATGAACATGTGATATACCATTAATTGAGCAGTTATAAGCAACATTACTACATCTTTCTTCTTCTTCTATTACTACATTATAAATAAAAACAAAAGAAGAAATAAATAATAGATATTATAAGAACAGTTAAAATGGGTTATAAAATGTTCCACATCATACGATAAGTCAGCCAGTTTAACTTTATACGTTTCCAAGCTACCGTCGAAAATGTCCACATCTCGTAAGGTATTGAATGTTTTGCAGATACGACCCATTAATGAATTTTGCGCACTCTTAGATTTACAATGTCGTATACTAAAATAATCTGGTGTAGCGTTCAGGGCAATGAAATGCAATATTTCTAACAGATATGGTACTCCCGAGGATATGTATATTTCTACATATATTTTAAGGATCATCGTGTTTGAACTATCGTCACATTTGACGTCGCCACAGTGTTCAGTGCAATTTTGTTTTTCTTGATATTTGCACGGTCTCAGTTAAAATAATGAATACCAGTAATAATAATAGTTTGATGAGCCGTTGTCTACAAGCATACGGTCATCAATATTTAACCAATAATTGTTGATGGCCCGAGAATCAGCGGTTAACGAGGACCGTTCAAATTTAAATATCAAAATGACGTTAATTACTGATTTGATAACGACATCCAAATGTGACGACGGCTCAAACATGTAGACCTTAGACTTAGGCGTTCTCCGTGGCAGAGCAGTGAATTCGTTGGATCTGGACTCTATTTGCTTTAAAAAAATAAATTATTGCATAATATTATTTTTATACAGTGAGAATTTGTACCCGCCAAGCTACTGCGCACGAATTTAGTTCAACAATATTATATACAACGATACATTAAAATAATCACACAGATGGTAGCGCAATAATACAAAAATACGGGTACTTGCATGTTGTGATTAATGTACACAAGTTAAAAAACAGTACAACAGTTTTGTTATATTGGATAACAGACTCCAATTCCATAATAGCACTTAAATAATACTATTAAAAATATATCAGCAAGTATCACACAAGTTGGGAAATACAGAAACAGTAGAACATTGTTACTGTGAGAATAGACTCTTAATACAATTACTTACGTACGTATAGATTTAATTATGTATTATAATAGTAGTATATTTACACCTCATTCTAGAATGTATAAAGTATCCTCCTCCAGAATCGAAACGTAACTTATGTAGGCTGTAGCTCTATAAAGTGAACAGATTTGAATAGCTACGCGCTACTCAACCCTCGGTTCATCCCACCCTTTCCCCGCCCACTTTTTTAAGCTTCACTTCATTCCCTAAAAACTCTAAAGATTTTCCGCCTTGAGTGCTCTTATAAATTTACCGCAAGTGATGAAAATTCCATGGGGTAGAAAAGTAGAACGGGCATAATAATCTAAAGGCCGATGTTTGTATCGGTATAACCTGTTCCGTAATATCGTGTCGTCCTTGTGAGCTCAGCATTGTAATTGTTAGAAATTCCGCCAGTATTTTTTTTATTACAACAAACATGATATAAAAAGTCCCTCCTCGAAGCAAGACCTGCCTTTCAAGGCAGCTGTGAGCGGAGTCTTTAGGCTGCCCGGTAAGTAAACATTGTTGCCTTCGCAGCGGGAACTTTTCGTTTAGAGTACTAATTAAAGTTTCTTTAATGTTACCTGGAGCAGTACGGCGGTATTAATTAGCTCCCCGGAGATACGAGCTCCAGATGAAAGTTTTGAACGTTTCCCCTCGAATAATTAAATATGGAGGAAGAGAGAGTGTTAAAACGGATTGTATATAATTCTTAGAAGTCTTTAATCAGGTCACTTATGGTGTTACTTCTTCGTAATTGCCGCGCCTGAAGGTCAGAAACAACCTTAGAATATTATGCACTCAATGTAATGTTTATTTCGAATAAATATATTATATTAAAATTAGAAGCAACAGTTCTATTATCGAAGATATATGACGGAAAACGCATTTTTATAAAACACAATCAATGTTTCCAGAGATAACTGTGTTCAGTTTTTTGTTATTACTTTACATGAGTTTCAACTGCCTGGAGTCAATGGGACTAAGGCATTCTCGATTTGGGGAATGTTGCGAGGATGAAGGAAATAGAAAGAGGAAGAAGATGGGGGAGGGGAGGTTGGAAAGTACCTGGCTATTCTGATCTGGTCACTGAACACGTCTAAAATAATTTCAAGCAAAGTTACGAATCTGGATGGTGATTTTTTCACCAAGGTATCTGAGAGTATCTACAATTCTGTGTTGGTTTTTAACATTCAACTGATATGCATTGGATTATGCCATCATCAATAAAATTATTTTCAATGCCAACTACGTATTAATATTATATATACATATAAATACTTCTCTAGTAGTGGGGTTTCATAGGTCTGTATGATAGCAATTTTCTATGAATATTTCTAACAGTAAGCCAACTTAATGGTTTTCCTCATTTCCTTTTATTTATAAAATGCGTTATGCAACGCATGAGGAAGAAATACGTTAAGTGGGCGGTGGACAAGTTTGAGCTCGATTGATGCACACTGTAATTATGTATTATAAATTATAAGTTGATGATGTTGCAGAATGGATGCACCGCGCTGCAGAGGGCGGCGGCTGACGGACACTCGGAGGCTGTGGAGGTCTTGCTTCAACACGGAGCTGATCCCAATCGTCAGGACACACTGGTAAGCCTTATCTAATTTTGATTTGAACAATATATTTGTTGTACCCCTTAAAACTTAATAGTTCTAGAATGGCATTTGCAAAAACATAGACGAGCTTTAAAACAAATAGTGATATACTCGTATTATGTAGAAGAGAAACAGATTTCTACACTTCCTATTATTTATTTATTTTTATTATCAAAATTGAATACATTTTAATCCAATTTACAATGCTATACCTCTCTTACCAGTGCCTGCGTAGAGAAGCAGAGAACAGTTTTTAGAAGTATTTTGCTGATTGCGATATGGTACCCAATAGTAAGCTATTTGAGACCCCTGAATGTTTTTTTAACTCTAAACAACGAGTGTTATTATTTTGTTTCTTCTAATAAACTCCATTATAGATGATTGCACATGCAGAGGATTTGATATTGTGTGTTTTAGATAATGCGTTATAACTGTTCCTTTAAGATAAGTGACTATATTGATTGTTAATTTACAAAAATCCTACTCACTGCGTTACGGGCGAGCGTTAATATCATCTCCCGGTCATCTATTTTGTCTTTAAACAGATTTTGGGTTCTGGATTCAGTGTCCTGACTGCGTAACCTAAAATGATAAGAAAATAAGAAGTAAATGATCACAGTCTCGTCTAGTTGATGAAAATTGCTTATCTTCGGTATAAGGTGTGTAAACATTATTATGTAAATGCTCGTACCTACATTAAATAATGTTAAATAAAAATGCCATTGTGACTTGTGACAAATAATGTTTAAAATACGTATAATGCTTTTTCAATACACCATTACCCCGGGCATTTCTTCCATAGAAATATTCAACGAAGGGCCGTACACCTACCTCAATCGTGCGTTCGTAGATGCGTATAACATCAATATGCCCTGGCAAATAAATAGAGTAATAAACTCACTTACCCGTCGTGTCAATAACAGCGGTTATAGCGCAAGAGAAGGCAGGAATACATGCAGCGATTTTCACTCAAACATTAAACGCGTAATTCAAACCAATTCAAGTATAATCACACGTAGATGTTATTGCAACAAGCATTTGAAACCACGAGTATATTATTTCACTTCACAATTGTGTTTTTGAAAATGAATCCGAAGATTCACTTTCTATTCACAATATTTTATTGCGATGTACAATAATGTCACTTCCGTCGTCACTGTCTTTATTTATGGGAACAAAGGTCTCGTCATCCGTAGTGCCACTGTCATTTGATACATTACGATCATCCGCAATAGAACTAAATTCCGACATGGTGAAAAATATAGATTCACTAACTAACTAACTAACTAACCATCACGCCGTTTCCCCGCAGGGGTAGGCAGAGAGGACGGACCGCCAAACAACTCGATCTTGGCATACACTTCTTGCTTCATTCACATTCATACATCGTCTCATACATTCTCTTCTATTATTCCGACTTCTGACATGGCCCGACTCAAGTATTTGATTCACTTGATTATGCCATGTCTTCCTCGGACGTCCTCGGCTTCTTCTTCCATTCACATTCGCGTCATACATTCTTCTTACACTCCTTTCTTCGTTCATTCGCTCCCCATGCCCAAACCATCTAAGCGTCCCTTTCTTAATCTTACTCATTACGCTTACATCAGCCTTGCATTCTTTACGAATTTCAATATTTTTCACACGATCATACATGGTTTTATCACACATTCGCCTCAGAGATCTCATTTCTACGGCATTCAGTTTACTTTCATCCTTCTTCTGCCATTTCCATGCCTCACTGCCATACATCAGGGTTGGTATCAGCACTCCATTGTGGACTGCTAGCTTCGCTTCTTTGGACAACTTTTTGTTAGCGCCAACCGCGTTCAGTCCTCCGTTAATGGATTTTCCTGCATTCACCCTTCTTTCAACATCCCTATCAGTCTTTCCATCTCTCGTAAACATACTTCCCAAATATAACCATGTGAGAATTATACGGCTATCTCCTTTAAAGTATTCAACAGCAATATTGTCGAAACCAACAGCCTTACCATTCTTCATACATTTAATCGCTCTTTTTATTTCATCCATGCTGATTTTGGGATCATTCATGCCATCGTCATTCATACCTGATTCGCCACTGGAACCACTTTCAGTCGGGTTGCTTTCAAAAACCTCTTCAAAGTATCTCATCCATCTCACTTTTATTTCTTTCTCATTCGTTAACATTTTTCCATCTTTTGATTTTATCACTTTCATACATTCGCTTTCTGGACCATTTCGGGACTTTTTGACCTCCTTCCAAAACAGTTTAATATTTTCTTGGAAGTGTTTTGTCATTTTGATTCCTTCTTCCTCTTCCAGACGTTTCTTTCGTTCTTTCACTCCAATACTTACTCTTTTCTTACATCCCTTGTATACTTCTTTCGCTTTGTTCCGTTCTTCACTAGGAGCATTGCCAGTCGCTATCAGACATAACCACGCTTTCTTCTTCTCTGAGACCAGTACTTTAATTTCATCATCCCACCATGCATCGCCTTTCTTCCTAACTTGCGTACTTATTCCACATTCCTCTCTAGCAGATTCACAGAGACTCACTTTTATGTGGTTCCATGTTTCATCTATACTTAGACCGTTCATTTCCTTCTCATTCAATCTCTTCTCTACACAACTCTCATACATACTTCTCACAATATCGTTTTGTAGTTTTTCTATTTTGACTCTTGTTGGAGTCGACACCGTTTTCACTTTAGAGCGCCAGGCGCGGAAGAGGTTTACTCTCGACACAACCAGGAAGTGGTCGGTTTCAACCTCAGCCCCTCTGAAGACTCTTGTATCTTCGGTAACAGCTCTCAACCTAGAGTCAATTACCACAAAATCAATAATTGACCTCTCATTTCCTCTTTCCCACGTATATTGGTGGATACCTTTATGATCGAAGAAGGTATTCGATACAAATAGGTTCCACTCTAAACATACTTCAAGTATTCTGTTACCATTGTCATTCGTTCTTTTATCCTTATACATACCTAAAGCCGATTCAAATCCATCCCGTCTAATTCCCACCCACCCATTTAAGTCCCCTGCCATTATAATCCTTTCGTTCAAATTTTTTAGTCCCATTACATCTCTAACGCTAGTCCAAAAATCATCTTTTACTTCATCGCTTTCAGAATTAACAGGAGCATAGCACACAACAAACAACACCCTTGTCAAACCGATTTTGAATCGGATCCAAATGATTCTTGGACTTACGCATTCATACTGCAGCATACATTCAACCATTCTGGGAGACAGTAACGCTGCAACACCCTGAGATGCCCTCTCGTCATCTGGCCTACCAGACCAGATGACGAGCGTGTCGCTAGCGTGCCGCTTCCCCTTTTCATGCTCTCTGTTATACAAAGTACATCCAAACTTTTGCTTACCATCGAATCACATAGTTCATTCATCTTTCTTTCTATACCTCCTCTGATATTCCACGTGCCAATTCGACATTGTTCACGTTCCGTCCTCCTCTTTGCGCCACCGAAGGGTTGGCGATGTGATGGATAGCGAACCTCATCGACACCTGTGGCGGCCATACCCTTCCTCTTAAATACAACTACATATCTAACATAAACATAACATATCCTCCTAAATACAACTACATATCTAACATAAACATAACATACCTTAACATAATTGCGCTATATAAATCCTTAGTTATTATTATTATTATAATATTTAACTATGCAAAACATTAAAATTGTCAAAAACAAAACAAACAAAAAAAACACAATAAAAACAAAAAAAAACTCTTTAAGGCCCAAAGTTCCACTAAAATAAGGTGTCTTATCACTGCATTTAAATTGTTAATTGTTTTGGAAACACTGGTTTCAGTCCCACGTCATCCTTCCAGACGTAGAAACTTGTAGCGGTGAGGGCTGGCCGGGGCGATGGGGAGCGGTGGGGGGGGGTCTGCGACGGGGTTGCATAATAACTCAGATGATTTTTTCCTTATATCAACAAATATGGCGTGTCACAGAACGACTAACTTCACAAATTATCCACTGTTTCATAATCACATTATTTATTCCAACACTCATTATTATTATGCGTAACATAGTCATTGTTCTTATCTGTCATATAGGTCCCATGCCATCCGTCCCGGGCAGGGCGTAGGATCACAGCTTAGGGATGTAGCGGGTGCGTGGTGCAGCGGGGTGCGGGGTGCGGGTGTGTCATCGTCGAGGAGGTGAACATATTTTGCACGTGTCCACGGTCGTCTTAGCTATGCAGCGGCAGCGGGAGGGGGGGAAGGTGGAGGGACATGTGGCCAATGTTCGATGTTACTGATATCGGCCACTTGAGCTGCATTCAACACTAGCATATGAACGAATTATAAAACTAAAGTAAATTCACTAAACTCAATACTTACAAGTCGTTATATGTCCACACTAGTTATTTAGGGTGTATTTATTTTAACAGGATAAACGATCAATGCAGTTATCAAGACACGGGCCAACCGCAATATACCACTTTCAAATTGAACACGTGCTCTCCCGAGGACGACAAAAAACACACTGAAAATTGCGTCGCAATTTACGTAACTAAAGCTTACAGCGCAACGGCGCTTGGCTGCGCTCTAACGGCTAATATCATATATAGTTGGACACTAGAGTTCCCCATTCGCTAAATATCAATCTGCATTCGCTCGAAGGTTTTAGATATGACCGCGCGTTGATGTTTACTTATAGTGTGGACGATGGGGTATATAAAGGGGTTTTGTGGAGTTTTCAGACGCTACTTTAAAATTGCTGTACTTGTCGTTTTACGATTTTCCAGAATAAAAAGGTACTTTTTAAAATATCACCTTTTCTGGAAGAAAATGGTTCAGTTAATCTTTCCGGGCACAAAAAACCATATTTTATTACATTATTCTAGCATGTAATTCCCCCTATAGTATATGTACCAGACGTGTTCAACATATTGTTCGATCGTTCATCCAACTCTCCGCCATTGGTCACATTCCTCAGGATTGGGACCACCCAGGAAGTTCGACTCTGACTAGGTAAAATACCGTGTTGCGAACTCCCTTTCATTTTTTGTATTATTATCGATTGTTATTTGCATTATATTTCATGTTCTTTAATTTACAAGCTGTTTCTTATAATTTAGTTGAAATTGAACGTGTAAATCTCCTCAAAGCGTCATAATAAACCTTGTGAATAATGCCGTAATGAGGAGATGTTTTTACATAATAATTTGTTTAACCTTTTCATGTTTATTGCTCCCTACGACCAGATAACGAAGCCACAAAGCGCTATGTTATCTGGACTTGGGAAAACATTGACAGCAGTAAACACAGCTAGAATTAACCTGATCACTACACAAAACCTTTTTAAGTTTTTTTATATAATATTGACATGATGGGGTCATTGGGGTTCTGTTGAAAACAGGTAACTTCGTTGAGTGTCAAGTATTTTATTAATTCACAATGTAAAATTGAAAATTGAAGAAGTGGGTGTCACTTAATTACCCGAACTGTTTTTACGGGTAATCTGCACACGGTCCAGTGGGAAGATTACCAGTCGTCTCGATGTTAGTGTTGGAAGCCTCAGAGAGCAGGTGGTACTTCCGGTAGGGGGAGGTTTTGGTGCCGGGCGGACACGCGTTTCGGCTTTCGCTTGACGACCGGTTTCAGACGGTTCAAGAGGATGATCAGCAGGATGTCAGAGGCGCTCGACTGCTGTCCGGTGGTGATTCCTGCGGTGGTGGATATGTGCCTTGATAGGATCACGGCGCTGGAGGGCAGGAGGCGAAGGGCACTCGACTGCACTCGAACGGTGGGCGTTGGGGTTCGGCGGTTTGTAGGAGACGGGAGTCTCGACTACGACCACTGGCCGGACGGTCTATACTGACTCGTCTGTGTCCACTACTGATCTTGCTTCGGCCAAAGTCCCCCTTTTTAATCATATCCGAACTCTTCTTCGGGTTCCTTCGTGAACTCTGAACTGTGAATCGGTGGCTTTTAATTAGTTCGCTGGTAATCCCCTTAACTGCCTTCTTCTGGCGACTGCAAAATTCCCGGGATTTAAAGCCGGGTGTTTGTAAATTATCCTCAGGTAGACAGACCTCGGGTACCGTATTATGGATTAGAATAAATCGGTGTTTCCCGCACTTATGGCTTTGTATCAATATCATGCTTTAGTGTTTATATGTTGGTCAGGGAAGTCTTTCAAACGTCGAAATTCAGGCGTCCGCCGACCTTGAAGAATTCGGCCAAATGGGTGGCCGTTGTTATCGTATTGGGGCGGGCGAGTTTCAGAGAACCCAATCTCTCTCTCTCGCGAACTGAGGGGGATGGTTACCTGGAGGATGGTTTTTTTCTACCCGATGTGTGGGCTGCCTATGGCAACATATATGGCTTTAAATACTATATTTTTTGTATTTTTTTATTGTTTTTTTTTTGAAGTGTTGAATGTTTTTTGCATGCCGGGTGAATTGGCTTCTTTTTGAATAACATCTAATACTATTTTTTTTGTATTTTTGGTTGCTCTTTGTAATTTTTTATTAGAGCCCACACATCAAGGGGGGAGTGTTATGGAGATCGGGATGGGTGGCCGACAGTTTTACGCACATTATATACGCTGCATGCCAGTTTGGCAAGCGCGTCCCCCCCCGTGGCAAGGAGAGGGGTAAAATGCTTGTCGCATTCGAGAAATTAAATAAATTGGTCAACTTTGAAAAATAAAGCAGTCATAACTTATCACAACTTGTGAGCAGCAAAACAAAAGTCTTTTCTTCGCCTTCACCCTCTCCATCATTTGCTGCCTCGCTGACCCCCTCTGCCTGAAGCAGTCCTGGGCCTACGTCCTCGAGACAAGAGGATGTCACTGCAAGGCCAGGACCCGGCAGAGTGGCCCACCTAGTGCCCCACACATAGACCACTGGGTGCGTGAGGACCAGCACCATCCACCTACCCTACAACCCTGCAACGGAAGAAAGTGGCTCTGGATCTAGCACCTACAAAAAATTACAGTAACGACACTAGTCGTTTACAGTATATAACAATAACAATACGTATTATGCTTTTAACACTAATTTGCCTTGGTAATTAAACTTACCGTTTAATGTTTTCTTCCTTATTATTATTATTATTAATGCACAATGAAGGCATGGATTTTTTGCGTCGCATTATAGCTAAACAAACGAGTTTTCGGAAACTTCAGTAATTATTTTATAGCAAGGTTGATTAATTTAACAAAACATTTTTTGATTTCCCGTTGTAAAAAAACTTCATCACTGGGTAAATGCAGTATTTTTTTTTCTTTCAGCCTTTTCACATAATGATTCTGTTTTATATGAATTTACATCGTATATATCTATCACAAAAAATAATCATTCAAAAACTGTTTGTAAAACCGTAAATGAAACGAGTTTTGTATATGTAATATTTATAGTTAAATTATTCTATGCCTTTCTTTGATTTCGGGCAACTACCTAATCTAATGGGAATGGGTCGCTATAAACATTGATATTAAATCGATTCTGTGCGTCCGATATTATAATAAAAATGATTATATTAAATCTGGCGGTCCATTAAAATACAGCCGGTAGCCAGGGCGACCAGCCGACCACTTCACTGCTCCACCAGTTAGCTGGAGCGACTCGCCCGTATCATTGTAGTAATTATAGGCCGCGTCGCATGGTGTGTATTAAGACGGTTATTTATAGTCCGATCTCATAGCCTGCGGGTGGAGTTTGTTTAAAGACTCGTAAATAACTCATCGCACTGGCAACACACGGTACAGACTGCAGAACCACCCCGCCTTATGGCCGGAGGTAAGTACCGGCCGTGGTATTGTCCGTGGTCCATAGGAACTACAGGACGTCAAAATGATGTAGACAAAAATTGAGGACGATGCGATCGTTTAAAAGGTTTAAAATGACAACACCGAGACGGCTTAAAGGAAAATTAAAGCATTAATTGTTTTTGTATTTAATCATTACCCATCCATCCAAATTTTTAAAGGAGTGGGGGTAAATTAAATCATATAAATAAGTCGTCGCAATGTGGATTAACCACAGTTTGAAAATGGCCTTAAACGCCTAAACAGCTGTCACAATAATAACAACTAAAAATACTTGCAGAACTTAATAATAACATTATTAAATTTGATTTACATTAAATTTTAAAAAAAAAATTAAAGAAAGTTTAAAAAAACACAATGGTCCATGTTTTTACTTTAACCAAACGGTATTTTAAATTAGTGGTACTTCTGAAAAGAGATACACATCATCTACATCACATTCTAAGAGAATTTTATATTAAAATGTTTTTTTAACATCTAAAAATAGCCATTTATTAGATGTTAAATCAAAATAAAACAAAATCAAAATCATAGACCAAAAATTATAAATAAAATAAAATAAAATTGAGTTATGTTGTCTTTTCTTTGGATTGATGTTTGTTTACTGTAAACTGTCAAACTCTAATGTGAAGCATAACCTCAAATCTAAACATATACGGTTATAATTGTTCTAAAATCGGTATTAATCTACAAAAATATTGTTTACATACGTACGAAATGAATCACATTTTTAGAAGACCATGCTACGTACCAGTCATTTCAACAGTTAATTTGTAAATAGCATCTATTTGTAAGTTGGACTGGAGCTTTCTCGCTTGAAATTGTGTTAAACAGCGCTGAAATACGCAGTAAATCACTTCCCGCGTTCTACTATGTATTGGTTTGTTAATTTTAAATTAATTAAAAGAGTGAATAACAAATTGTGATAGGAGTAATACTTCTAGGTGGATTTCTGACAACTTCCAGATGGATTTCTGACGACTAAGTGAGTAGCTTGGTGTTCTATATGGTGGTGTGCCATAGTAATGGTATTTTTTAGTTCCGTTTGATAAAATTTCTAGCTTATGTCGAATTGTATGGGACCCCACAAATGACCAGGGCAGGGGTACCTACCCATTATAACATGCCATTCTCTGCCGTGTGTTCCCACACTGCTAATAGGAATGTTTGCAAGGCTGTGTTAATAAGATAGTTCCGGAGATAATCGTTCACTGCGACAAATAATACCACGCACTACAAGATACATTTCTTTACACGCGCTTCGTTAATTAATCACGTTGATGATTGATTCGCATTAGAAAAGGGAAAATTTATTTACTTTGATTAGATTTCTATGACCTATTAGGCTCAATACTGACTCTTGGATTCATTGTAGATCGAACATTCGCATTTCTGGCTCAAATTTTGTGCACAAAACCTAAACTAATTATAAAGAAATGAACACAACTGCCGGTTACCTAATACTGGGCTATTCCGCTATATTCTAGCTGTCATCCGAATGAATCAGAACCGTAGTTAAATAAAAAAAGTCTTCAACTTTAAGGAAAAGGATCTGTTCCTTATCCTTAAAAAGAACCGGAATCGCTCTCCTGGATTATTTGGACGTTTTATTCAGCAAAGGTTTGTTATAAACAATCTGATGACGTTTTGAATAAATTGGGCTGTTGTAACTTTAATGTTTGTTATATTTAATAAAACATTATGTTTGTTGGAGAGGTTATTTATTGATAGTCACAGGATGAGATTCGAATAGGAAGTTCTTCCCGGAAATGACCACAGACAAAACACAGATATGCATATATAAAATGACCATAGACAAAACATAGATATGCATACGTAACATCTCCCTTTTTAATAAAGAAATATTTATTTATACATACATAAATATTTTAACACTTTTTGCTTTTTTCTTTTCTTTAAATAAATGTATACATTTCAATGTTTTTACTTAGCTTTTACATGAATTACAATAAAAATAAATGACAAAACAGTTTTCCTTAAGACTGAAACTTACAAATACATGGAATTACTTAAGGGGGCAGTCTCAAATAAGGCGCTAAACGTCACTTCGCAGTATGCTAACGTAAGCAATACAACACATAATTTATCTGCAACTTCTTAACAGAAAGTTACGAAAGTGTCTAAGGTTTTCAGTGACGTAAATTCTTAAACTGTAATCTTTTACATTATATATGAAATATATACTGTAATTTTAAGTAAAACGCTCGACAGTGCCTTCGCCGTTATGTTAACTGCACCCATTACAAACATATTTAATTAAAATCTTTCCACAATCTCAGAGTAAATAAGATCAAGAACCAAGAGCGTTTATTAAAAATAATTCAGTAAATCTAGATTTTCTCTGTAATTCCCTCAAAGTTCAGGAATTTTTAAATTCAGTTCCGTCATACAAAAAACCTATGAGAATCTCCGGCCCGCGCGATTGTTGATAAAACGATTTATTTCGCCGGAGTAAATCAGTTGTGAGAAGCCCTTCGGAGCGAGCGGACGTCGATTTGAAATTCGATATTTTTGTCTGTTTTATGACGAATAGCTGGGAAGAGAGGTGTTAAACTGCCACCGGAATGTAGGAATTACGTATTTTCGATTTTTTTTTGTTGTAATCACATTTCTTTGCAACGTTCTTTAAGATGGTCCAAAAAGTGATTAATTTATTATACGGCACAATATAAAAGACCTGCGCACTGGAAAAAAACTGACGGACGTGGTATAGATCTATAAGATTATATCTTTGCAGGCTGTCAAAAGCAAAACTAATGAATGAACGAATTATTTTTAAAATCTTTTTTGTGCCCATATAATTTACAATCTTGACGCCCCCGACTGCATATATAAGTATGCCGATATGTGCCTATCAAAATCCATAGTTTTAGCGGCTATCTTGAATTTCTAGATATTCACACCGATTTGGTTAGAAAGCGGCGTAAGTCATGTTAGGGGGGTGCTGATGTCAAATTTAATGTCAACCTGATTAATTTCGATGTTCATTTTGAATTTTGAGTTCTCTACCGATTTGGTTCAAAATCGGAATTAAAGTGTTTGGAGGTACACTGAAATCAAATGCGAAGAATGGATAACAAATAATGTTTTTCTTCATTTAGAACAACTGTATCTCAGACGATATTAGGTCCTTGGAGACCAATTTGTACCATCTTTAGCCTACTTTATAAAGTATAGATTAACCTTTACCGAAAAATTACTCCTTCACTGTCAAAATTGACCAAAACACTAAAAAATAGCGAAGAATGATAACTTACAAAAAATTTGCATAATTTAGAACCGCTGTATCTCGGACACTATTAAGTCCTTAGAAACGTATTTGATTTCAAATTATAGCATATTTGGTCTACTTTGCGTGTGAGAGGGGCAAGGGGAAGATAGGAGACTTTTGTGAAAATACTCCCTGTTATAGGTATTATTCACCTGCAAAAATTTCAGTTTTTCTTATTGCCTTCATTGACTGAACTACTGGTGAATTGTATTCAAGCTTATTGTCTGCATCTGGAGTGGGTTGTAAATCACTGTTATCTACCTATGTTATATTTTTACTGCTGTTTAGTATACAATATTGAAGGCCGTTTCGAAATCCCAAAAATTATCAAAAGACAAATAATTCTTATTCCCGTTTAATAAACGGGATCTAATTCACATCCGCCATCTTGGTTCCTAAGTTAAATGTAATAATCGGATTCCTTAACCATTAATAAAAACCAAAGCCATTGAAAGACAGCCATATAAAAAAGCATCTAATTCATTTCAACCATCTTGAATCCACAAGTGGACAATCGAAAATCGGATTCCTTGATTCAAAAACCATGAAAATAATTCCGTATGTCAAAAACTGTGCTTACAAGTATTTCTGAGCAGGTGATCCACGTTACCCATTTCTATAATATTTCCGAAGCAAAAATAAAAGATTATGAAGTGAAGAAATAAATACGTAAATAGTAACAAAAAAAAATATTTTTTGAAAGGTACTTTGTATGGGTACTGTCAATTATTAATATATTATATACAAAATTTAAAAAAAAACATATTCTCATCATTTACCCTAACCTATACCAACAGATCGCAGTAAGCGGCAAAAAATCCTCCCTTTTCCGACTGCTAAGTTAAGTCTGTCAAGCTTCTATGAATTTATTGTTACACAGCGAATAAACGAAAAAAATATAGAGCAAATGTTTTTTGTTTTGTATTGCATCAATACGATGAACATTTTTTTAATCCGGCGTGGTCTACATTATCCACATTTCCCCAATCCTGCTGCCGGATCGTGGTGGCCCGTGGTTTTGAGTATGAGGCCTAAAATTCCTAACGGCGGTGAATACGCGGTCTTATACTGGACCCTTAATAGCACTTATTTGTGAATAATCTGCTTTTATTCCTCCGTCACTAAATACATGACCTAAAAATTTAATTTCTTTGACATTAAATTTACATTTATTCATATTAAATTTTAAATTTATTTCCCGTGCCATTTCTAACATTTGTTTTAGAGTTTTATCATGTCTGACTTAATCTTTTCCAAAAATTAATATATCATCTACAAATATTGTTACACCTTCAATATCTTTAAATAAATCATTTATGACTCTTGTAAATTCTTCAGAAGAAATTTTAATTCCAAAAGGTAGACGTTTGAAAAAATATCTCCCGAATGGGCTATTGAATGTGCATAATTCTGCACTTTCTTTATCTAATGGAATAGACCAGAATCCTGATGTTGCATCAAGACGTGAAAAAATTTTTGCCCCGTGTACTTTATACCTAATTTCCTCAAATGTCGGCAATGGATAGTGTGACCTTTGTAATGCGTTATTTAAATTTTTGGGATCTAAACATAACCTTAATTTACCATCACTCTTTTCCATGATAACTAACGAACTCACCCATTTAGTAGGTTTTGTGATTCTTTCTATTACATTTTGTTTTACCATTCCATCTAGTGCCTCTTTTAATCTGTCCATGAGTTTGAGCGGTACTCTACGTTGTGCATCTATTGTTGGAATTGCGTTCGGATCCACTGACAGATGACATGTATATGGTATACATCCAAGTCCCTGAAACACATAATTATATTTAGTTATTAAATATTCTGTATCTATATAATTTACAAAAGAATTCAATTTAATTAGACCCATTTCTTCACTCATTTTTAAACCTAGAATAGTTTGACATTTAAATTTATATACTATAAATGTTATTGTCTGACATTTGTTTACATTGTAATGACATTTTAAATTACATTCTCCAACTATAGGTACGTTGAATCCTCCAAATGCTGTCACTTTTGCATTTGAGTTTTTTAACAATGACATTGGCAATTTTAATTTATTAAAATTATCTATTGAAATTATATTCGCCATTGCCCCTGTATCAATTAGAGCATTAATTTTATTATTGTCAATTGTTAATTCAATTTTCCAATTTGGATTGTGCGAATTATTGATATTTTGAATATCAATATGACTAATAAATAATTCCTTGTTCATGTGTTGAACATTTGACTTGATTTCTAAATCATTGAAAGGAATATTTATTTTTGACATGTGACAATCATTATTTTGTTTATTTAAATCTGATTCGATTTGACAAGTGCTTTGGCAATAATTATCTGACCATCTCTGTTTTAAATTGACTGTACCAATACGAAAATCTGTATTATTATCTATGGAAGATAACATTCCAACTTTCTTTTTGGCAATTTTATTATAGCACATTTTTGAAAAATGTCCGAAAGAATGACATAAATGACATTTAACTTTCAATGCTGGACATTTTGTGCGATGAATTTCTCCGCATCTACCACACGATGATTGTTCTTTTGAATGACTTCTCTGTGATGAATGACTTCTCTGTGGTGATTGACTTCTTTGCGACGATTTCCTTGACATATCCTCTCCGTCTCTAACTGGATTATGATTTCTTTTTTGATTTTTTGACAGAATTCTCCATTTATCCTTTTGGCTGTTAATCTTGTTTATGTCGATAACATTTTTTATTTCTTGTTGCAGTTCCATTATAGCTTCTTTTGACAATACCATATTTTGAGCAATACTCAAAGCTTTTTCTGTATTTAGATTTGTTTGTTGAAGACGATTTTCTCTGATTCTATAATGTTTATTGTGCATGTTTATTATAAATATGTCTTTCAAAATATCATCTTTTAAAATATTAAATTCACATGTTGTAGCAACGATAATGAAACGACATGAATGAACGTTGGAGCGCCAATATGTAGCGTCTCCTCCGGCTATTGTTCGACTTTATCTCTCAGTGTTCGTGGATGAATCTGATGTATGAAGCACGGGGAAGTGGGATGTATATCATGATACTAGAAATAAAACCCTATTTAAAGGAAAAACAATGTTTATTGGCTCCATAACCAGGTTGTAATGTTAGAGGAAAAAAGAGTAGAGAGGAGGATTAATTTTAAAACGAAACCATTTCCAGAATAAAGGGATGGCTCTTGTGGACGGATTCTTATTCTCAGCATCAGGTAAGGCCGCTACAGTTCTGATGTTCACCGATTCTCACGATCACCATCCGCGAGGTCTATGACGACTCTCGGCAGCGCCATTCGCCACAGCATCTTCCGTGCGGTCCAGACAATAATAGGGGAGGATGCTACCTTTTTGTCCTGTATGGTCGTCGATATAGCCCGTTAATCCTCAGCACGGATTCTTTTTCTAACGCACCTGGCACGCGCGATTGGATTTGATCACTTTACGGAATTGGCCATCCGTAATTAAAAAAACATACCCACTTCGGGTAAATAGGGTAGACGCTCCCTGGCGTCAAACAAAACAGGAAAACTAATACATAAAAACTCCACTTCAATCACGTCGAGCTCTACCGCCCGTATCAGGTTATGTCCGGCGCCATCTTCTTAGCTCTGCTCCGTCGGATGTCTCCCATAGACATTTTCTCAAAAATCTCTTCCGTAGACAATAATAATAATAATAGACGCGGGGTCAGTATTTACGTTACAATGTTCCAATTCTTGTTTTTAATGACGTTAAAAAATCTTGAAAAGATTCATTTTCTTTTTGTTTAGTTGAAAAAAAATTATATCTTTCCATTGTTATATTTTTCTTCGGCAAAAAATAAGCATCAAATTTTTTGATAACCGTTTCATATTTTGTAGATTTTTTGTCCATTTCTTCCCAGGTATTAAAAATTTCTATAGCATTTTCGCCCATCGTAAATAAAAGTAAGGCCACTTTTTTAGAGTCTGGTGCAACGTCTTGGTTGGTTGCTTGAAGAAATAATTCAAATCTTGCTATCCACTTTGTCCAGTTATTTGCCATATTACCTGACATGATCATTGGCGGACATGCGTTAATACTCGCCATTTTTATTTTATTTTAATCCGTTTTTATTATGGTAATCTTGAATTGTTTTGCACTGAATTTTAATTGAATTGATACCTTTAATTTTATTATTTGTTTAAATTCACATCTGACACCATTTAATGTTTGTTATATTTAATAAAACATTATGTTTGTTGGAGAGGTTATTTATTGATAGTCACAGGATGAGATTCGAATAGGAAGTTCTTCCCGGAAATGACCACAGACAAAACATAGATATGCATATATAAAATGACCATAGACAAAACATAGATATGCATACGTAACAGTAACAAGGAAAATATTTGCTTGACGTGTAATATTAACGGATCAGCATTATAAAAAAACAGCCACAACATCCGTCATCCCGTTCACATAATACAAACTCAAACGGGATCAGGCATTCATTGCTGGTTGGGAATACAACACAAAACAATTTAAATACATAACCTCAGTTATTTACCTATAATGCGAGTAATTTTACTTACAAACATTTTTACTCATAGGGGCGGGGTTTTTCTGTTTTCGCACACAGACGGCGACACATATTGCGGTGGCGCGCCCCTGTGACGGGCCCACTACACGTTGGCCGTTGATGGGCGTGCGCTGGCCATTGGTCGGCAAAGTGCGGCTCTTTGGCCCCTTAAGAGTTGATATCACCGCCTATGACGGGGGTTTGCCCGAGACTCACATTTTAATTAATTCCGACGACTTCGTGAGTACAGTATCTTTTTTTTCAAAAGGAAACACACGGGATGCATGTTATTTATATTTTAGACTAGTAAAAAATGTGCTTTAACATTAAATTTTTTCACGTAAAACGTTTTAAAAATTTGAAAAGCGTTTTACAACTATAACATTAGCGGTAGCGATCAAATTTTATTTTTCTAAAAGATGAATTAGTAACTTCCCGATACATCGAATTGAAAAGATCTGTTCTTTTAGGAACATATTCATCGGAATTAATTAAAATACATCCCTCGGGAACTATCATTTTTTAAGCCCGCTGAAGCAATCTCGACCCTATGCCCCTCAAAAACCCAGGCCGCGGGCGCGCCGAATAGTGTTTTACGTGTCAGTCACTTACGGCATTTACATTTTTAGATGCCGATCAACCTTCGGCGAGTGAGGACGTGTTACGGTCCGATGCTACATTGACTTATTTTCTAACATTTTTATTTTATTCTTACGAATACTTGAAATCTAATATTGAAATTTTATGTTTTTTTGTACTAAACTTCTTCTACAAGTAAGTAAAGGTATTTTGAATTTTTCCGCAATTTAATAAAACATGTTACTTTCTAGCACAAAATTTATATTTTTAAAGCGCACAGTGTGCTAGTTTTAATGAAATGCGGACATAGAAATATGTACATGTATGTATATATTTTACTGTTTTAAAGTATATTTTTATTCTTAATATGTTTAATATTTATTATTTATTATTTAAATTTACATATTTAAAAAAGTTTTGCGGCACAGAATTTTTTTATGTGTGTGCAGGCATAATTTCGGAATGTCAAACAGCTGTCACGAGTAAAAACAATTATACGCAAATTTTTTTTTGTATTTCTTTTTAAATTAACGTAATTATACATACGATTTTTTTTCGCATATTAATTATTTATCCGTGATGTCCGGAAATTATTGGAACAAAGTAAATGATCTAGGAGTCGTTTTAGAGAAGCTTGAGTCCGAAGTTGAAATTTTATTTGCGGCACGTTCCAGAGTGGTAGATACTCTAAGTATCGCCCCGGTGAAAAAACAACATTCATAATCAAAACGTTTCTTGATTTGGCTTTAGCCATGTTTGATGACTAGATCCCAATAGCCAGGTACTTTCCAAACTTCCTCTTCCCGGTCTCTCTCCCTTCCCGACTTTCTTTACCGTCACAACATATCCCGAATAGAAATCCTATCGTCCCACTGGCTCCGGACAGTCAAAACTCTGGTGCGGTATTGACATGAAAATAAAATACTTAATTAAATAAAATGTATTTGCGCACGCCGGGATTTGAACCCGCGACCTTCGGATTCGTAGTCGAGAGCCTTACCATGGAGGCCGTCAGAAATTGATACAATCGTGGAATTATATTCTTACTGGCTGGTTCTATGCAGAAATCTCCTAACAAAACATACCAATATTGAAAAAAAATGTATTTAGGATTTATTTTCTCCTTTATTTAAATTGAAAACAATTATTATTACGGCGCTCCCTTTACGCTGATATATATTGTTTATTGTTATGAAAAACTCACTCTTGTAACGTCTTTCGTTTCTTCTGTAAAATTTTAACTTTTTCCTAAACACAGTCGATTATTTGAAATAAATATTAGATAGGTAATTTATATATATGTTTCATTTTTCATCTGATGATTCTAATTTTGTCGCTTTATATTCATATGTTAAGTAGCACCCTCAATATATTTTACTATATTTTTTCAGATTACATGTATCCTACGTAAACATTCTTTGTTTATGTAACCAAATTATTTTTAAGATTTTTTAAAACTTTGTATTTAAATAAAAGTTTCAAAAATAGGTGACCAAATATTTGACGTGAATAAAATTAATTAAAAACGAAAATCGTTTGATTTTGAGTTTATATTGGCCTCGGAAATTTCCACCCAACAAAAATGAATAACCAAAGAAAGGATGTGTGATTTATGATTATTTGGGAACTCTCAGATGCAGATGATCATAATTTACCACTGTACGGAACCATGAGTTTCCACAAACAAGTTAAATTATATTATTACCTAACTATTGCTAACAATAAACTTAATTTTCATAAATGCATTTAAATATCATACAGAAATTCATTTATATTTGTCCAAATAAAATCGCGACATGTCACACTGTGCAATAATTTTTAGCTGCGGACGGAAAGTGCGCCGTGAAACATCAATTCGTCTGGCCGCGAACTCCTCCCACCGGTCTTTAGGAACGCCCTAAAAGGATTTTTTTTTAGGGTATTGTGTCCTCTTAAGTGCGGCTCTGGCACAAATATCCATCAGCAGACAGAACAGTCTTGTCTACAGTAGTCGGCGCTTTTCGTGTCTGTAAGTTGCGCGCGCCTTACAAATGTACCTTCCTGAAGAATAAAGCTGTTGTATTCTCATCCAGCTGCACATCCAACGAGTATTTTTGTCATCAATTTTAAAATGGAAATAATTTTGTATTGGTGGCTTTTGAAAAAAAATGGAATTTGAAATATTTTTATAGGTGCCCTATTTGATATGTCTACCAAAAAGAAGCAAAGAAAAACGGAAGACGAAAACCGTGAACTTAGAGTTGAGTGGAACGAGACTTTAGCTTTTATTCGAAACTTAAATGACCATCGGACATGTCTTATTTGTAAGGAACAATTCGCGCATAACAAGAAGTCAAATTTGGAGAGAAACTTTACAGTTAAACACGCGTCATTTAGCACTAAATATCATGTCGGTGATGCAAGGAAGAAAGCAGTTGAGGAACTTCAGAAGAATCAAGAGACATCAACTTCTGTATTGTAATTGGATGCAATTTTCCAACAATATTAATATGACAAGTTTTGTTGTTAGTCAAAAGATTGCTAAGAGGGGGAAATCGTATACAGACGGTAAATACATAAAAAGTTGATTTATAAACGCATCTGAAGAGCTATTTCGGGATTTTATGAATAAAGCAGATATTCTTAAAAAAAATAAGATTTACGATTGTCTGCCAAAACAATGAATGATGGAACAATTAAAATGTCTTCGAAAATTCGCCAAAAACCCTGTTAATGCTACGATAACAGATTTGAAATTTTCTCCCTTTGGCATTGACATTGTTAACTTTGAAATATAATTGCTGGATTTGAAAAACAAGGAAATATGGCTCAATTTGAACGTGTTGATTTGGAATTACTGGAGAAGAACAAATGTGAACTTAGTTCTCAACACACGTGTTCTGCTTTGAAAGACCTGGATAAGGAGGAAATGATCATGTTCAACGCCTGGAATAGTATTCCCGACTCTGATGATTAGCTGAAAAAACTCGCGTTTTGCTGTTTTTTTTTCCTTTTCGGTTATAGATATGTATGCAAACAATCTATTTCAAGCATGAATTTTATCAAGAGTAAACTGAGAAGTCCTCTTATTGATGAGAACCTGGAATCGTGCCTAAAATTAAAAACAACAAGATACAAACCTGACATACTCAAACTTTCCAAGGAAATGCAAGGACATTGTTCGCATTATGTGTTTGTCAGTCAGTCTTGATTTAAATTTATGGATACCTTACTTTCATACTATTTTTTAACAATAAATAAAATCATTACAAACTATGAAATCAAGTTTCATTCAGCGCACCCGTAATTTAATGAAGATCTAAAATAATAATACAGGTTTACTAAATTAATAAACAGATTTGACTCTCAAATTTTTTTTATCGTTGTAATGTACATATTTGGCTTTTTGGCGAAAAAGTTTGCCGACTACTGAGCTGGGCTGGCTTGGCGATTTCCGGTGAGCCACTACGCGATGGCGACGTTCAGTTCTACTTTAAACGTGTTTCCGGGTGGACGTACCGCTGCGGCAATATATTTGGTTAAAAAACGAGATGATTAGTTTTTATTAGTATATTAGGCAATGACATTAAAAAGAAATGATATTATATGCTACTTAATATCATAAAATTAATTTCGGATATTCAGGAAATGTAATATTTTTTTTATAATTTGTTGCTATTGTTTTGTTTTTCCTCTCCTTCAATAACTCTACCCCAATAAAAATAGGGTATAATTGCAGACATATTTATTTTAAGTACAATATTCGGAGAACCACAATTTACAAAAATACCTATTTAGCGTTTATTTTTGTGTTTGGGATTTCATATACATTCATCAAAGGAATGATTCGATGCATTTTATAGTTTCATCACATGTTAAAACTACTGCAAATACGTTTAAAAATGTTTCTAAGCTACGTAAATATTACTAACCAGGACGTCACCTCCAGAGCACGTTCCAGTGGACACTGAACAGTTCGCCACGTATCGTGTAGTGGGCGCCACCATCACCATCCTTTGATGCGTGTACGGAAAACCGACAACAAGGCCATCCTGCGCCATCACAAGCGCCATCACAGGCCAGCATACGCCATCATCCGCCATCACACGCCACTATGACCACTACACGATGGGCCACATACGTAGTGGGCATAGTGGCGTATGATGGCACATGATGGGCCATCATCGGCCATCAACGGCCAACGTGTAGTGGGCCCATGAAGCAAATGCGTAGTTTTCATCCGTAGTCTATCCTTATCTTTCTCAAGAATGGCGCATCTAACAGAAAGATACGTTCCAACTGAGTTTTTAGCGGCAGGACCGTTATCCCGCAATCCACTATTATCGTCCCAATTTTTTTAAAATAATAACTTAATTAATTTAATTTTCCAGCACGGCAACACCGCTCTCCACGAGGCTGCGTGGAAGGGGTACAGCCGCTGCGCGCGCGTCCTATCCGCGCACTCTCGGCCTCATACCAGAAACCGCGGCGGTTTCGCGCCATTACACCTCGCCTGTCAAAATGGTCACAACCAGACTTGCCGGGAAATCCTGCTCGCCGGCTGCGACCCGGATATCCAGAACAATGTAATTACTATAACATCATTATTTGATGAATGGAGAGTGCTGCTTTATCTACAATGATCTTGTACACACCGTATTTCACACTCATATAGCGAAAGTTTAGGTGATTTTTCCATGAAAATCTAAGGAAAATATACCAGTAATTGTTTTAAGGTCTAACGAAAATGAGTCTGATTTATATTTTCATTTGACAAAAAGTTAGTAGGTATAAACGTACTTCAACCCTCCAGACATTTCTCAAATACGGTTCACCGCACAACCTTAGTAAATAAAAAGTAAATCACCGCACAACCTTAGTAAATAAAAAGTAAAGCGAGGCCCACACAATTTTTTTTAAATATAAAAAAAAATTGTTCTGGTGCTAATGAATTTTGAATTTTCGCGGAATAACAACTAAAATTCAATTGGTATTAAAATATAACATACTGATAATTAAAAACAAGGATATTATCATTTGCACTTTCTGATTTCACTGCCAACAACTAACTCCCAATGGTAGGGGGGAAACATTTAATAATTATTGTAAATGTATATCATCTGCTGAAACTATTCATGAAAAACTATTCTAATTCCATGTGTATTTTCTCTGATCAGTGTTTCCACTTCTGTGTATTATTTTCAATAATGTCTTTTTTAATTCAATTATATTGTCATTTTCAGTATGGAGATACATCTCTCCACACTTCAGCTCGATACGGCCATGCCGGAGTCACCAGGATTCTCATCTCAGCAGAGTGTCACGTGTCAGACCAGAACAAGAACGGAGACACGGCTCTCCACATTGCGGCCGCCATGGGACGAAGGAAACTAACAAGGATTCTTCTTGAGGCAAACTCGAACAAATTAATTAAAAATAAGCAAAATGAAACTCCCAAAGATATTGCTGTACGGAAAGAGTTGAATGAAATAATTGTAATTTTAAATGTGCCATCCGCTAAGCCAACAAAGGAAGGCAAGGCAAAGGATAAAACCAGAGACAAAAGTGTGGAGCGGACTATTGATATTCCTGATGGAATAGTAGCTGAGATTACTAAGAAATCCAAGGAGAAGGACGTAAACGCAAGTCCTAGTAAAAATAAGGAAAAAAGAAAATCCAAGAATGTTCATTTCGAGAGTAATGCTAAACACTGGTCGCCTTATGGCTGTCATTATTACCCTGATCCTAAAAACTTTCCTAAACCAAATCTGGATTCATTACCTAAAGAACCCTTGAAAAAGGGTGAGCAGTACTTCTTAGATTTGGCTGGCAATATCTGTAAAGGCCCGGTCGGAGTGGGATACACATGTTACTGCGCCCCATTCTTCCGCCACATGGAGGACAAACTGAACAGAGACAAACAAGAAATTAAACATCATATCGATAAAGCTCACGAAAAATTGGACCAGAAGGTGACCAATCTGGAGCTGAAGACACAAGGACAGATATCAGAATTAACTCGATGCGTAGCGGCCGAGAGAGTTCTTTGTCGCGAACGACAGCACCACTTGGAGCAGTGGTTAACAAGAGGGATAATGTTCAGAGCCTCGGAGAGGGTGAAGAAGATTGGCTTTAGTCCAAAGGGCTCAGTTGATTTACCTCCATTGAAAAGAACTCAAAGCCTTGAAATGCTCGACGCAACATCTAAAACCTGGAATATCATTCGGTCTTTCAATGACCACGCTTTTGATACAAAAACTCAGATAGATGATTTTAGGAAATCATTAAGAAACACATCCAAAAGTGTCGATGTATTGGATGGTAATAATACACCAGACTCTAAGGAAAACAGTGCCTTAAAGAAAGAGAACCGTAAAAGTAGAGAAACTTTAATATCATCAGACCATCGGTCAGATAATGATCAAAGATCGGACCACAATCGTACAAGCATCAAATCCTCTGAAAAGAGCATCGCTGTCTCCAATTATAAATCTGGTCAAAGCAAATTCAGCAGAAATGGAAGTGGGTCTTCATATAATGTAACTGCGGAAATTCATGCCAAATCACTCAAATCTATTTTGTCTCGATCGCCTATGAGACATGAAGTTTCGCAATTATCAGAAAGTGATGAAAAATATTCATCACCGAATAAAAAATCTCCAAGGTCAATACTAACTAACAACAATATGTCCTACATGCTTTCGGGTGCAAACTTGACAAATTCTCCAATGGCAGAACAGAATAAGTTTCCAAGTAACAATTATCAAAAAGTTTCAGAAATTGTGAATGAAAAATCTAAAACAGATGGTGAAGCCCAGTTTATGGAATTACAAAGAGAACCAAATGTTAACTGTTTCGAAGAAATTGAGAATGATGGTTATATTAGAATTCCAAAGCACTCGGTGAGATGTGACGATAATATTCTACACGATCCAATATCACACTCTTGTACCAATGAGATACAAGCCTCTTCTAGGAGTTCTTTACATCTTGATAGCCCATCTCAGGAATTCCAGACAGAAAATATCCATGGCGTCATTGTTGAAAACGGACCGAGGAAATCAGTTCATGAATTGGTTGCAAAAATACAAGAACAGCAGATAATTGATGAAATACAGCGGATATCCAGATCTCCTGTTAGAGAGTTAAAGTCTCCTGTGAGAAATATGGATGGTTTAATAAGTAGACCACTTACTCCCACCTACCTTATGGGTCCTACCAAATCACCTGTCCATAATAGTTGGCAAAATAATTCCATTCCACTCAGTGACAGCACCCACTTCAATACGATAGAGCCAATAGGTCCACCAATAATAATCCAGCCCAGTCCCAGCATTCTTTCCAAAACTGAACCAAATGTTAAATCACCCAAAAAGTTCAGTTTTCACAACTTGATTCCTTTTCCATCGAGAAAAATGTTTAACTTTCAACAAAAAACAGATGGCAATAAATCGGAAAGCAGCGACGAAGAAGATGAACCAATAAGGAGTACTTTAGAACCTGGGCTAATGAATAATTCTAATTTACTCACAACTTTGCCATTACCCAATTATGAAAATATGGTTTCAAGCCAAAATGCCCAACCACAAATACCAATTAATAAAACTATAATGAATGGGCACTACATGAACAAAGGCAAACATATGGCTTTAAGGGGAAGTTTACTTCCGATCCCTAAAGATGCCTACTTCCATGAAATACCAAACAGGCAAAGAATGCACGATAATCATCAGAACCCTCGAGGACCTATTCAATATCAAACATCCAATCACATTCATCCCCAGCCACATCCTCATTACAATAATTCTACTTTACTCGCTCAACCGTGCTATAACGGCATTGGTCAACCTGTGCATCCCGAAAGCTTTGCGCCGCCTAATTATGGCCGTAATAGAAATCCCGTATACAATTCAAATAACTTACTAACTGAAATGATGCATGATCACATAAACCGCGAGTTATCGAGAACGCCTCATTCATATGCGAATCATGCCGGCCATAATTCCCAAATGGAAATCCCTAGTGCAGATCCAAACATTCACCAGGGATATTTGAGACAATTCCCCGCTGAGCCGGCAATTTCCCAGGCTGAAGGGAGTCATTACCCTCCCAGAGAAATGATGGGGAGTCAGATGCTACCTCCACACGGCCATCACGATGCAGGCATCCACTTGCAGAATCATATGCACAATTTGGCAATCAATACACACTTGTCTGAGTTGCAGAGTCAACTGGACCGCGACTCGCACAATGACTCCGGATATAGCACTAAGGTTTATGGTAGTTCTCAGGGAGCTTCTCCGAGTTTATCCGGTAATATAGATTGCTCTGAGAACCTTCCCAGCCAGAAATCAGGTCTTGCCATGAATAGAAATTTAAGAACTAATTTAATAAATCCTCCGCATTCACATCTGGGCGCATCAAGTCTTGTATGATTTGATTATGATATAACAGAAAAGTACAATTACTATATAGGAAAAATTATTTGAGAACTACTTTGCGTTCTTGTAGTTTAAAGTATGATTTGAATATTACGTAACAATTATTTTTATAAACAATAATTATTAGCCTGAAACACTCAACCAAATTGAAAAAACCTTCCGAGAAAAGATAAATGTAATATTATATTTGAATATTACGTGTTTAATAAACTATAATTAAGTATTTAAATTTTTTTATTGATGCAACTTCAAAAATTTTTAGTAGATTAGGTAATTATTATACGAGGTTTGTTCAAAAGAAAAGGTGAATTTCGAATTTTTTCGAAAAGTATTTATTTATTCATCAATATCCATTTTCTCCCTTTCAAAGTAATCCCCCTCAGATATAATGCACTTATGCCAGCGCTTCTTCCAATCCTCGAAGCGCTTCTGGAATGCGCTTTTCGGCATGGCCATCAAGCTTGTTCTTCGATTCTGACTTTATCTCATCAATTATGGCAAAACACTTTCCTTTCATTGGTCTCTTCAGTTTCGGGAATAGGAAAAAGTTGCAGGGAGCCAAATCTGGTGAATACGGTGGTTGAGGCATGATTACGGTGTTGTTTTTGGCCAAATAATCACGAACAAGCGTTGATGTGTGAGCTGGTGCATTATCGTGATGCAAAATTCATGATTTGTTTTTCCACAATTCCAATCATTTGAGCCGTATTGCTTCACGCAAACGTTGCATAACTTCCTTGTAGTATTCCTTATTAACCGTACGACCCGTTGGCAAGAATTCACACCATTGTAATTGAAGAAAACAGTGAACAAAACCTCCACATTTGATCGAACTTGGCGTGCTTTTTTCGGTCTTGGTTCTTCTGGCCGCTTCCATTGGGATGATTGGGCCTTGGTTTCGACATCATAACCATATACCCACGTTTCATCACCAGTTATGACCCTTTTGAGCAAATCTGAATCGTCATTGACGTCATTCAACAACTCCTGAGCGATACTAATGCGATGTTGCTTTTGCTCAAAATTTAGCAATTTCGGAACAAACTTCGCTGCCACACGTTTCATGCCCAAAACATCCGAGAAAATTGCATGGCATGAGCCGATTGATATGCCAACATCCTCTGCAACTTCCCTAATAGTGATTTGACGATTTTCCAAAACCATTTTCTTCACTCATTTTTCATGTTTTCTTCGTTTGTTGATGTGGTTGCAACTCCAGGACGCTTATCGTCATTAACATCTTCTCGGCCTTCTGTAAAGCGCTTTCATGTTTTCTTCGTTTGTTGACGTGGTTGCAACTCCAGGACGCTTATCGTCATTAACATCTTCTCGGTCTTCTGTAAAGCGCTTTCATGTTTTCTTCGTTTGTTGACGTGGTTGCAACTCCAGGACGCTTATCGTCATTAACATCTTCTCGGCCTTCTGTAAAGCGCTTGCACCACTTATAAACACTTTTTTGAGACAAAGTAGACTCGCCGAATGCCACAGTCAACATTAGTGCGTTGGAGCACTTTATTCCATTTTTAACGCAAAATTTAATACATATTCTTTGATCCATTTCTTTCAAAAGTTAAAAATCGAAGAACACACAAAAACGTGACTAACCTTTCCAGGTGTCAAAAACAAACCACTAATCCAAAATGGCTGATAATGCTAACATATGATAAACATATGTGTACCAACTTAACAAAAAACAAAATCGATAATCGAATGTACACGCCCGCGGAAAAATCAAAATTCACCTTTTCTTTTGAACAAACCTAACATAATAATATAATATGTATTTTAAATGTTCAAATAATTAATTAAGTATTTCATTCACAATCAAGCAACATAAATTTAAAAAATAAAAAAAGGAAAGATTGTTTTATGTGTATCTATAATTTATTTATTTATGTACATAATTTAAAATTATGTGCACATAATATTATGTATGTAGGTAACTAGTGCTATATTGACAAAGCAATCTAATGAAGAATAAACAATTCACTATACAACCGACTTTAATTTGGCACCTCATCTGAAATAGACCTGTCAATTGAAGATAAAGAAGTATGAAATAACGGTGTTCCTTTTAAAATCTGCGAATTAGAACTGTGAATCTTGACGGCAATATAATCTCCTGGGGATATTTCCCGAGGAAAGCAATCTGTATGAGATGATGAAATTGTTCCAGCAGGAATGAGGACTTTGAGATTGGTGTCATTCCTCCCGAACAGTGTGTCCGCAGATTTCTTGCTTTTCCCTTCCACCAAAATGACTTGGACTTCACCAACTTGGGTAGCATTCAACTCTTTAGCACATCTGCGGTAAACTTCAACCATCTTTACGAGCCTAGCCTGTTTTATATCATATGGCACATCGTCTTGGTATCTACGGTGGGCAGTTGTTTTCTGGAAAATAAAATGATGGCCATAAAAAGAAGATATTGTTAATAGAGAAAGCCATGGTTGATACAGGTGCTTTCTTTTAAAAGGCTAGTATTATTTTGCTGATTTTTTTCCATAGAAAAATTATTTTATTATTCTGATTACAATAATGTACTTCATATTTTTATACCAAAATATTTTTTTTCTGACTTGAAGAAAGAAAAAATAAAGAATGTTAAGAATTGAAAACAAAAACATTGTAATAAAATGAGGTAGGTACTTTACTTGATACTCAATATGTATGTGCTTGATTTTTAAAGTGTAATAAAAAACCAAAGAAATGGATCCATTTTGACAGTGTAAATACAATATTGGAGGGAAACAGAGTTTCTAGATGTGGGTGTTTTTTTTCTTCTTTTTATCAGCAAATGCTATGCATGGTTTAGATAGGAGAAATAAAAACTAACAAAATTAAATTTTTATCACCGTCAACCTAAACTATATATATTTTTTAAAACAAATAAAGATAGCATCATAGCTGTTCCGACTCAACCTTGTATTTACAAAAACATCTTTTCTCAGGGGATGAAAAAAAACCTATTTTCCGTATTTTGAAGATTAAAAAAAATATATATATTTAAATATGTAATGTATTAATTAAATAAAAAAAGAATTGTAAAGGCGGGTCTCCTGTGAAACACAAAAAACCTTAGACAAAAACATTTATTCTCACATACATTCCGTCTCCTGCTAAAATGTTTTGTTTTGGTTAAAAACAAAACATTTTGTGTAGACGATAAGATGAGTTCTAGAATAATCTTTTGGATGTGCTACATATTTTTATAAGTTGGAGAAAAATATCATTGTTCTGTTTATTGTTTATGTAAAAAAAAAATATATATATATATATACGAGGCGTGTTCAAAAGAAAAGGTGAATTTCGAAAAGTATTTATTTATTCATCAATATCCATTTTCTCCCCTTCAAAGTAATCCCCCTCAGATATAATGCACTTATGCCAGCGCTTCTTCCAATCCTCGAAGCACTTCTGGAATGCGCTTTTCGGTATGGCCATCAGCTCGTTCTTCGATTCTGACTTTATCTCATCAATTGTGGCAAAACGCTTTCCTTTCATTGGTCTCTTCAGTTTCGGGAATAGGAAAAAGTTGCAGGGAGCCAAATCTGGTGAATACGGTGGTTGAGGCATGATTACGGTGTTGTTTTTGGCCAAATAATCACGAACAAGCGTTGATGTGTGAGCTGGTGCATTATTGTGATGCAAAATCCATGATTTGTTTTTCCACAATTCCGATCATTTGAGCCGTATTGCTTCACGCAAACGTTGCATAACTTCCTTGTAGTATTCCTTATTAACCGTACGACCCGTTGGCAAGAACTCACACCATTGTAATTGAAGAAAACAGTGAGCAAAACCTCCACATTTGATCGAACTTGGCGTGATTTTTTCGGTCTTGGTTCTTCTGGCCGCTTCCATTGGGATGATTGGGCCTTGGTTTCGACATCATAACCATATACCCACGTTTCATCACCAGTTATGACCCTTTTGAGCAAACCTGGATCGTCGTTGACGTCATTCAACAACCCTTGAGCGATACTAATGCGACGTTGCTTTTGCTCAAAATTTAGCAATTTCGGAACAAACTTCGCTGCCACACGTTTCATGCCCAAAACATCCGAGAAAATTGCATGGCATGAGCCGATTGATATGCCAACATCCTCTGCAACTTACCTAATAGTGATTTGACGATTTTCCAAAACCATTTTCTTCACTGTTTTCATGTTTTCTTCGTTTGTTGACGTGGTTGCAACTCCAGGATACTCATCGTCATTAACACCTTCTCGGCCTTCTGTAAAGCGCTTGTACCACTTATAAACACTTTTTTGAGACAAAGTAGACTCGCCGAATGCCACAGTCAACATTTTAAGTGCGTTGGAGCACTTTATTCCATTTTTAAGGCAAAATTTAATACATATTCTTTGATCCATTTTTTTTCTTTTGAACACAGCTCGTATAAATGTCAAAATGTGTCCTTTAAAAAGTTCTGAATGTTATAGAAATAGCAGACAAAATAACAGAATACGTAATAGTTAAATAAACTATTATTATTACTGATACATAAGCAAAATTTTATAATAATCTCGCTCAGTACACATAACCTAAAAAACCCGTCTGATTTATGCTGTGACGGGCGAAGTATCGGGCTCATAGATAGTCACGCACCGTGCGGTGGTTATTAAACAAACCCTTCCCCCCCTTCACCCACATGGGGAATGTTGTCCATCGGTGATGGAAAGCAAACACATTGTGGATGCACACACAAATGTGTATGGTAACGCCCCTTTGTTTTGTGTTTTCGTGTAAATGTTTTCAAAAAAACACTCGCACGAGACGCAACTTAATATAAACATAAAAATGTGCTTTAAACCTCTTTAATTTTATATAATGATCGACCGGTTTCGAAAGTACCCTTCCTTCGTCAGGACTATATTAAAACTAAAATAAGATACAAAATATCGATAGACACATGAATATTTAGGTGTTGGAGTGGGAGGCAACCAAAGGAGATGGGGTAATTGGAGGTTTTTCAGAAGAAAACAAGCAGTTTATTGGAAAAATATCTAGAATAGGGCTGTAAGATAATTTTTTTTAAATTAGAAAGAATAATTTTACTTTATTCAATATATCTAGTAGAATTAAATTTAAATTCTTCATCGTAATAATAAGGGCAAAAAATTTATAGGAGCACTTGAATTAGAAAATCCCTAAATATTAATTCTAGTATAGTGAATAACCAAGTAAATTTATCTCACAGCCCTATTATATTTTTCCAGTGAATTGCTCGTTTCCTTCTGAAAAACCTCTAATTACCCCTTCCGCTTTGGTCATCTCCCACTCCAACACCTAAATATTCATGTGTCTAATGCTACAACCACACAATCGTCGGAGTTAAGACGTTGGCCGATCGTAAAGTGACATAAATCGGACAACTACACGACCGGCCAACGTTTTAACTACGTGTACGTACTCCAAACTAGTGATGCCATTTTACCTAAAATTATAATATTATTGACACAAATCATTTCTCATTAGGTTCTCATAATACTGGAAATAAATAATAGGTATCCATGAAATAATAATTACCGGGAATCATAAAATCACCCATTCTTTGTTTTTTGAACTACACAATAAAAAAAAAATCTTGTTACATGTTTTTGTTTTTCAAAATGTTAGAAAAATATGACAAATTTCAAAGTTATAGCCCCCACCGCTTGTCGATAGCTGTTGCGCCTATTTTAGATCCGTATTTTACTTTTATGAATAGCCTCAGTGATATTGCAGCTCAAAAATCATACTGAACAGCCAATGTGTGGCCGGCTCGTGCGAGTTCGGCCAACTAGTTTGAAGATTGGGCCAACCTAGTTAGCCGCCGGAGCGATCTCGGGCCAACTCGCGGAACTCGAGTCAACGTTGGCCCAACATGCACAAACTACCCCTCTACACAATCGCTCAAACTTTTGAGTTGTGAGGTTGGGCGATTGTGTGGTCGTGACATAATTATTTTGTATCTTATTTTAGTTTTAATATAGGCCTGACGAAGGAAGGGTACTTCCGAAACCGGTGATCATTATATTAAATTAATGTGGTTTAAAACAAATTCATGTGTTTATATTAAAATAATGGCAAGCCACAATAGCAGCTTGCTTTTTACGAATATGAAAAAAGAATTGCTTTAAAATAAGAAAAAATAGACAGCTATTTTCATATTTTGAGAAAACATGTATTTGTAGAAACAAGGTTGAGTCTGAACAGCGAGGAAATGTACATTGTAGCTACTATGTATTCATTTTCAGTTGTAAGTTCAAAGAAATATACATTTTTAGTATGGAAAACATTTTTATGTTTATAAAATACACAATATTTAATGGAGAAATTTACATGGAGTAGATACATTAGATCACCATACTAGGCGGCTGCCTGTTTCATGGTGTAGAAATGAGTGAATTAAGGGGATCCACCGGCTAAAATTTCAACCAAATCACGCGCTCTTTAAGCAGGTGGCGACAAGGTTGAGATTCCCGCTTAACATCGGCCGCATGTTTCGATTTACGCAAAAAAACCATCACCAAAATGCGTGTTTTATTTTATTCTGTGAAGCTCAGACATAATTATTAAAATGTTTTACGGTCATATTCTAAAAAACTTAATTTACCACAATGAACAATTCGACAATATCGGAAAAGGGGTTCGTAAGTAGGAGAGTTTGCACTTTAAACATTTTTTAATGTCTGATACTTTATCTTTTTCTAGGCCTATAAAAAGACATACCAAAAAAATGGCCAATTAAACAAAAGACCAAGGTGTGTTCTACTTGCAGCATTTAATTAAATCATCTACGATATTTCTAGGCCAGCAAATTCTCAAACCGAAAACACATGATTTTGCATTACTTGCCATTGCATCGCCTTAACTAAAAACATTACAATCACAATGCAAAAAATAAACACCCGATTGTGGTCATTTTCTTTTCTCTTTTTCCCAGATTTAGGAAAATTTTCCCAGATCACGGGAGGAGTGTAAAAATGCTTGATAAACTAGATTGTGATTTTGAAATGATAATAAATAATATCTGAACCCGAGGGAACAGTATACATAATATAGTTACTATTAAAAATTACCTCTCTCATGCTGTATGCAAAAAGGTAAGCAACATTATATTTTACTTTTTCCATTAGAGTGAGTGTGTCATCGAATTCCTCATCTGTTTCATGACAGAAACCACAAATAAAGTCGCTCGATAGACCAACTGAAATAAAGTGAATCGATTATAGTAATCAATTACCACAATAATTAAATATACAATGTATCCTCACATAGAAAACAATATTATTGAATACTAACCATTTGGTATAACATCCCTCACATGCTCTATGAGGTCCAAGTAGGCTTCCCTGGTGTACCCTCTCCGCATCCTCTCCAGGACCGCAGAATTACCAGACTGGACAGGAAGGTGCAAAGACTTGCAAATATTTGGACGTTCTTTTACTAAATGTAGCAGCTTAAAAAATATTAATTGAAATTAACAATATTAAAATAAGAAACGCCTGGAAGAGGAAGAGGGGATCAAAATGACAAACCACTTCCAAGAAAATATTAAACTATTTTGGAAGGAGGTCAAAAGGTCACGGAATGGTCCAGAAAGTGGATGTGTGAAAGTGATAAAATCGAAAGATGGAAAAATGTTGACGAATGAGAAAGAAATAAAAGAGAGATGGATGAAATACTTTGAAGAGGTCTTCGAAAGCAATCCGAGTGATAGAGATTCCAGTGGCGAGTCAGGTATGAATGACGATGGGGTGAATGTTCCCAAAATTAGCATGGATGAAATTAAAAGATCAATTAGATGTATGAAGAATGGTAAGGCTGTTGGTTTCGACAATATTGCTGCTGAATACTTTAAAGGAAATAGCCGTATAATTCTCACATGGTTATGCAAACTTTTTAACCAGTGTCTAGAGGAGGGTTACACCCCATTAGATTGGAGAAGGGCTGTGATCATGCCTCTATACAAAGGTAAAGGGTCACGCATGGAATGTGGAAATCACAGGGCTATTAGCCTGCTAAGTTCAGTTGGTAAGCTGTATGGTAGGATATTGATTGAAAGGGTACAAATGAAAACAAAGGATAAAATATGGGATGTACAAGGCGCATTTATGAGTGGAAGGGGGTGCATGGATCAGATTTTCTCGTTGTGTATGCTCACAGAGAAGTTTCTGGCAAAAAAACAGAAACTTTTCTGTGCTTTTGTAGATCTACAAAAAGCATACGACAGAGTTGACAGAAAAAAGTTATGGAAGGTGTTGTCTAAGTATGGTGTGAATACAAATCTTATACAGGCAATCGCATTGCTGTACGAGGGAAGCGTTGCATGTGTTAGGGCAAACGGTGATTTTACGGGGTGGTTTGACATCACAAAAGGTGTTAAGCAAGGCTGCGTAATGTCACCGTGGTTATTCAATCTATACATGGATAATTGTATGCAAGAATTGAAAGAGGTGGGCCTGGGCGCGAAAATGAGTAGTCTGCAAGTATGTTGTCTGTTGTATGCTGATGATGCGGTGCTGATTGCTAACAGTATGGAAGATCTACAGTCCCTCGTATCTAGGATGAACGAAGTATGTATGATGAATGAGCTAATGATGAATGTAAATAAGTCCAAAGTCATGGTGTTTGAAAGAGAGAGTACGAAAACAGTATGCAATATAGTTGTGAATGATGAATACTTGGAGCAGGTTGATGAGTTTGTGTATTTGGGAAGTATGTTTACGAGAGATGGAAAGACTGATAGGGATATTGAAAGAAGGGTGAATGCAGGAAACTCCATTAACGGAGGACTGAACGCGGTTGGCGCAAACAAAAAGTTGTCCAAAGAAGCGAAGCTAGCAGTCCACAATGGAGTGCTGATACCAACCTTGATGTATGGCAGTGAGGCATGGAACTGGCAGAGGAAGGATGAAAGTAGACTGAATGCTGTAGAAATGAGATCTCTGAGACGAATGTGTGGTAAAACCATGTATGATCGAGTGAAAAATGTTGAGATTCGTAAAGAATGCAAGGCTGATGTAAGCGTAGTGAGCAAGATTAAGAAAGGGACGCTTAGATGGTTTGGGCATGTAGAGCGAATGAACGAAGAAAGGAGTGTAAGGAGAATATATGACGCGAATGTGAATGGAAGAAGAAGCCGGGGACGCCCGAGGAAGACATGGCACAATCAAGTGAATCAAATACTCGAGTCGGGCCATGTCAGAAGTCGGAATAACAGAAGAGAATGTATGAGGCGTTGTATGAATGTGAATGAAGCAAGAAGTGTATGCCAAGATCGAGTTGTTTGGCGGTCCATCCTCTCTGCCTACCCCTGCGGGGAAACGGCGTGATGGTTAGTTAGTTAGTTAGTTAAAATAAGTCTGATTGTTGAAAGAACTGTCAAAAGAATGAATTTATTGAGTCGGCTGATGATAAAAATCAATAAGAATAATTAATTAAAATAATAAGTCATAAGTGGATAGAATCCTTAGTAGTCAGGGAGTCCTTGTGAAAAGCCCAGATGGGCGTATAATAAAATAAATCACTGATATAATAGAACCATAAAAAAAAACCACACAAAGATTACTACTACAAAATAAAGATTAAAGGCAGAATGCTGATAGTTCCATTGTAACCTCTCCATCATTATCATAAACGACACAGATAACAGAAAGAGAGATTACAACGAAACTCTCGGTGGTAGGATTATGCCTTGTTTCTTGAAATGAAAGAAACTGTGAGCAAGAAGGCATTTATTTTTCATTTAATTAACACGTAAATATGCAATGTATTAACTAAAAGTTAATTAGTTTCTTTCATCTCCTAAGAAAACATGTTTCTGTAGATACGAGGTTGAGTCAGAACAGCGATAATATATGTATTATAGGTACCTCATCGGGGAAATCTTTTGGATGCGGTGACGTAAAACGAATTCTCATCTCTGGGTCCACTGCAGAAACTTTTTCAAGTAAGTCAGCAAATCTCAGACCACCCGTCTTTACTTTGTAGACAGTTTTGAATCCCTTGACCTGATTAGTGGCCTCACGGGGACCGTCTGCCTCTGATAGATACCTGTAGCTGTTCACATTCTGTCCCAGTAATGTGACTTCCTTGACACCTTGCTCAGAAAGCAGTTTTATTTCATTGACAATGGAATCTAGAGGTCTGGATCTCTCTCGGCCTCTGGTAAAAGGGACTATGCAGTAAGTGCACATGTTATCGCAACCTCTCATGATTGAGCTATAAAATCAGAAAAAGAAAATGTATGATTTTTAATTTGTAACGATTTGTTTCGTATTTTGTATAAAAGTATGGTGTCTTATTTTACACAAATGCTGATTTGGAGTTGCTGTTGAGTCTCACAGGAATGATGTCCGCGTAGGTTTCATCGAGAGAAAGAAGAACATTTACAGCTGTTTGATTATTTTCAGTTATTGCTAAGAGGCGGGGTAAATCTTTGTAACTATCGGGACCAGCAACTGAAAGAAAACAGCATTTTAAAATCGTTTGATGGAAATTACTGAATTATGAAAAAAAAAAAATTATTTCTGCTAGTTCTTACCAATATCTACAGCTTGTTCCTTCTCAAGTAACTTGTGTTTTAATCGCTCCGCCATGCAGCCTAGTATTCCGATCTTTACTTGACGATTTAATTTTGCCTGCCTCTTTTTCAAGCCCCTTAAATGATCCAAGTGACTCCAGATTTTACTTTCTGCGCCTTCTCTAATAGCGCAAGTCATCACTAATATAACATCGGCTTCTTCTCTTGTGTTTGTTTTGGTATAATTATTAGATTTTAAAATAGACCAAACAATTTCAGTATCATTAACATTCATCTGGCAGCCATAGACATCGAAGAATACTTTTTGCTCTCTGAAGTAAATTAAATTATTGTCTAAGTATGGAATACTGTCATAGGTTGTGGAAGGTATACTGTTATTTATTTCTGTCGAGGCTGATATAAAATCTGAAAGACCAGGACCTGTTTTAAAGTCCATTCTTTTGGTTTTTTCCGCATTATTTGAAATATTCAGATTTTCAACTATTCCACCGAACTTGGAGCAGTAGTTATTGCTCTGTAATCTTCCTAATGAAAACGTAGCGGTGTTCAGATTTTGGCATGATATTGGGAAAATACTTTTTCTGACAGTGATACGAGTAATTTTCTTCATTTATAATTTTTTTTGCTCTTCGATATCTAGAACAAAAACGTATGGCTAACACAAAATAAGATTCTTGAGAATATTTTGGGTACTCGTATGTACCCCTTTCACAGCAGAGGGTTGGAAGCCACAGTTCGCTTGCTCGGTCACCCCTATCTTAAACAGCCTAGATTGCGTTCTTAGAAAAGATTTAAAGAAAAAACAACTGTCGATGGTTGAGACATCTGTCGCATGATAGAGTGTAAAACAATTATCGAAAAACTAAAGAAAGAACAATATAATAATAAATATTATTACACAATGACTCAATGCACAAAAAGGGTAACAATAAATATTAAAAAATGGGCACAAATTTACGAAAGGGGACGATATAATCTAAGTTAAGTACTTATTTGTAATAGACGTTATAATAAAAAAAAAAAACCAACAAGAAAAGTTTTACAATCCAGACTCAGATTATTGAAATAACACTTCATTTCAGCATAAAATAGGTTATTCGTTTGGGAAGAAAACAAACTATAAACGAGTCTGAATTTTAAAACTTTACTTTACAAACAAATACGAGCATGCACCTTTAAAAAAATTGAGAAAAAGTACGAAAATGTGCTAAACTTCCACTGCTTATATGTGAACGCGCGTTCCAATCTAGCTTTTAGCTCGAGCCGAGCAGAGCGATCATAGAGCGATTTATAGATCTGTCAAAAATTCAAAACAAACAGGTGATATTACACAATCACCTTGATATACCCATTGGTACAATACATATGGCCGAATTCACAGACCTACCTACTTTAAAACATGTGCGTCTCAATTTCTAATAATTTCCCCCGGCCAGATAGGCCTTGAATAAATTGTACAATCTACAATAGGCTACCATCTTTCATTATTGACGGACCGGAAACCATCATAAAGCTTAGAAAGTTAGCTATTATTTTAGAACGTCGGCATAGGTTGACAAATAGCAATTCCACTAGAGGATGGTAATAAACCAAAAGGACTTGAGCGGCCGATGCCAGATAATACTAGCTCCAGGGAATAATTGTGACATATCCGTCAAACGGGAAAAGGTAGAAGTATTACCTACGACAGCTGAGTGCTGACAACCTGCAACAGGAGGAGCTTTTCGTCGAGAAGACAATTGAGTTCAGAATCCCGGCTCAGGAAGTTGTCCCATCTCCGCCCTTCGGAGAGGGCGCCTAGGCCGCGGGAGAGTTGACTGTGATATAGCCTTTTGTAATCACCTAAAATAAATGACCGAATTCACCGAAATACTTAGCTTTAAAATGTGCATTGTAAATAATAAAAATTCCCAGACTAGACCGGCCATAAAATGAATTTAGTACAAAGGCTAGCCGAACCTATTGTTAGAAAAATCGTAACTACTACATCGTAAAATAAAATAATCTTAATTGATATTTTGGAAAGTCCGCAATTCCTTTGAGATTTTATGGGACGGCAATAATCCCCTCAAGGGAATTGAGCCGCCGACGGAAGGCCCGCGGAACAATGCGGGTGATAAAAGAATACCTACAGGTAGACAAAGGACAGTAGGCTCCAGGAGACAGTCGGGTGAAGTCTTCCACCGAGGATACAGTCGGGAGCAGTCTTCCACCGAGGAAGCACGAGTCGCGTGCAGTCTTCCGTCGAGGAAGCACGAGTCGGTTGCAGTAGTCCGCCCAGGACACATAGCCAAGTGGAACCTTCCGCCCAGGAAGGTTCCTATTCTCGCTCCTTGGAGAGGCCGCCCAGGTCCTCTGACGACGAGGGAATTTTACGCTTCCATCCCAGAAGGAAATAACTGATCTTCGCCCTTCGGAGATCAACAACGGAGACCGCCCAGGCCTCTGATTATCCCGCGTTGTACCTACTCCCGATCCGGAGGTACACGAATACCTAGTGCGAACGCGAGGACTCTACATACAAAGCAGCCACTGGACCCTGGACAGCCATCAACAAAAAGGGAAGTGCCTCTGACTCTAATGATAATTCCTCCCACCCTGTCAGCCAAGTGAATCTCTAACTTTAAACAACAACTTTTTCATACAAATAAGCCAGTGAACCTCTAATTTTAAGTACAAAGACTTTAACAGTAGAATTAAGTAATTGCCTAAGCCAGTGAACCTCTAATTTTAAGTACAAAGACTTTAACAAGTAGAATTAAGTAATTGCCTATCTAGTTTTATTGAATTTATTATGTCTAATTAAGATTTACTCTAGTTTTAAGACTAACCCCACGACTATCAAAATAAATTACTTGTAACTACCTAAGATCGCTTTTCTATTCCTCCCTTTTTGCGTTATTCCAAGAATTATACCCACTGCCCCCCTACGCACCGTCATATCAACTGCAGACTTACGCCTAGGAAGGTACCCATCTCCGCCCTTCGAAGAGGCCGTCCAGGCCATGGGAGAATTGACTGTACGCCTCCACCGCAGGAGGAAGTCCGAATACAAGTCTTTAATTTCCAAACAAACCAACTTGAGTAACTTTTCTCCATTTGAAAATAATTACTGATGAAAATATTTGACAGGGAATATAAATTAGTGATGAAAATATTTGACAGGGAATATAAATTTTCTCAGACTGGCAATATATTTTTAATCGAAAGGTTTGCGTGATGTGCTTCTGACTCACAAAATTATAAAAATAAAATGAGTGAACGCGATTTAGAAGACAATCGCAGCAGAGGTACTGCACCATGCATAATGTGTTTATTTGACTATTTGAAAACTTAAATGTAGAATATTGGGTACCTGTTTTTTGCGTTAGACTTCATAATGCTGCGAGAATCTGTCAATATGATATGGTTGCCAGACTGACATTCCCGAGATTTTCTACTCGGAACTTTTGTTTTGTGTATTCGCTGAGATAACTACCAAAATGTTCCCATTGCGATCTTTACTTGATCTCATTTTGCCAGTATTTCATATTACCAGGGTCTTCGAGATCCAGTTTTAAAGGCAGAGAAGACCGTTACTATAAAGATTCAGATGCCTCTCGGGATAAAGAAAAGCGAGGAAGACGAGACAGGAGCAGGTCTCGCGAGAGACCCCGGCGCCGCTCCAGGTCTAAGGAAGACAGATATGAACCCAGAACCAGACGAGATCCAGGTAATTTGAAAACATTTTATGCTCTTTTACCTTCTTTTAATAATACACTGTATTATAACACTTTTTATCGGCCACAGATACAAATGTGAGAGAAATGTCTATAAGCCCTCAGAGGGAGGAGATCTTTGAATCAAATGAGGCATCGTCCCTGCCTCCCCCTCCACCGCCTGCTCCAAGAATCACAAAAATCTCTATTGGTTTTAAGAGTGCAGTTCCTAAGGTACTAGTAACAGTTTTCCACCTCTTTCATGATACATTTATTTAATCTAAACAATATACCTTCCATGCGAGTTTAATCTGTAGTTACTGAAACTGATCATTAATTTGTTTATAATTTATTTCATCAGGCTCCTCCAATCAAAATGTCTTTAAACGCTCCCTCAACCCAAAGCAGTGCTGTGATAAAGAAACCCCCCCAAGTTGCCTCTGTCTTCGGCGATGGCAGTGATGAAGAACCAGAAGAGATGCCCGCTGAAGCGAGAATGAGAATGAGGAATATCGGAAGGTCTTTTAAAAACATTCTTTATTATTTTGGCTATTTTACTTCTTACTACGTATATAATATTTATTCAAATGGGTGAATCACATTGAAAGTGGCTCAAGTCTGGTTACTTTACAACTGGTATAGTGCTTTTTCATACAGGGCGGTCGAATCACACCGGTGGTGCTCGGTTGTTGAGGTGAATGAAGATCCATACTGGTATTTATACGAAACCGCGCAGTTCAGAAGCCGAGCGGCTGGTGGCAAGTGACCGCCGAGAATCAGTCGCCGCGCGATTTCCGAGTGTTATGTCAACTGAGACAAACTTGAGGAGCAGTAGCAAAATCGCACTGTAGCTGTAGACGTGTGTAAGCTCTTGTCAAACCGCTCTGTTCCGTAACCGTTCGGTTGACTGCCCCGTGTGAATAAGCACATACTGAAGATTCATAACTTTAAAAAATGAAATACTTTTCATACCTATACTATAGTTCTTCATATTATTAGAAAAGGAACCAACCATTCTATAAATAATTCATAGGCAGGTTAATTTTTACAACCACTGACATCTGATTACCTAATATGTAATTAGGGTACAATACTTATTAGCCCCTTCAAAACATCTTACCAATAGTGTTTACTTACTATTTCCCTATTGTATTACTTGATTATTGTATGTAATTTATTTTGACGTTTTTCTTTCCAGAGATACTCCAACCTCCGTCGGACCCAATTCCTTTGGTAAAACAAAGCACGGGTTCTGTGATGAAAAGGCAATTTTCCAAAAAAACTTGAAAGAGGCAATGGACAAAGTTAGCCCCACAGCTCACCACTCTTCGGCAAAATTTTCTAGCAATTCTTTTAAGACGAGTAAATAGTTGTACACAATATGTATAATGTAGGATTTCCCAATTAATATTAAACCTTTTATACAAAATGCCTTCTAAAATGTTTAATCCTTGATAATTAAATTTAATAAAGTCACAAAATTTTGTCACAAAAAAACATCACATTCACGCTTCATAATTCTTTTGAAGTCCACATTAATACCCCTTCTATTATGCAACTCACTGAAGTTATGATTTGTCGACATCACAGCTCTGATTATTTGTGGTGACAATACATTAAAATGTGGCAGAGACTGCCATCTCGCCTATGTTAGTATGTGTGTTGTGTATAAAGATCATAGAAACAAATCTTATAATAGTTTGTCTGCAATTAAAGATATTATTTATAATATATGTAATTGTTTTGCATTTTATAACCTCTTAATACATACCACACCTTTTTTATGTAATATTTAATTCCAACATCCCATTACTGTTACCCGTTGGACGGAAACTCAACTCATGTTATATTCCATAAAATAAATAACATTTGAGGTATATGTATACACACAATGTTAAATTTGTTGTAGCCATATACCATTTGAGTCCATATGAAAACAGGTTTGTTTGGAAACAGTCTACATATGTGGGATTTTAATATGTGCATAGCATATATGTACATTGTACATATACAAGTACTTTTATTTAAAGGAAAATTAATAATAAAATAACAATAAATTTTCAAAGCATTTTATTTATGACTTAATACCATTTCATTTATTATTTTGGTAATACATTTAGCTTTGAGTAATCCAAATATTACATTTTTAATAAGGTAACCTAAAATATAAATGTAATACATATATGTCAATACTTTGTTTCTACTTTTAGTAAACATTCCGCCGTTTGTTGGTGAAATATTTGACAGCAATATTTAGAAATACCCTTGAACAAAGTTCATCTTGGTGAATAAGCACAGATTAAGTGAAATGATAGTATTTTTAAAATTTCACACTCATTTAGAAACTGAAAATCTCAAATTATAGAATACTTTTACGCAAGGAGTTTCATAAAAATAGCATGATAAATTTAGGTTTATTTTAAAAGATCTGTTAGGCGGAATACATATTATAAGGCATATCATATACATACATGTATGTTAAAAAAAGTGCACTAATATAGTTCCATTACTTAGTATGTATATACAATGCTGATTGAAAGTGCAATGTACAGCAGTGGCGTCAGTGCGTCTATGGTGTGAGGTGTGACTACTGGAAGGAATGCAACGAGAACTCACACAAAGAGACATCTATAAAAGGTTGATTGAATGAGTGAACTTGTCAATTACTTTACTTTACCCAAATAAAACAATTAGGATCCGAGAAAAGGACATCTGACTTTGTGTGCTCCAGAGTGATTTGGTTTTTCACTTAAATTACCAAATGCATACATATGTAATTATTTACTTTAATTTTATGTTGTGACATAACACACTGATACTCCAATCGAATTCATTTTTAAGATGAGATCCAGCTCACCTATGTTTGATTGTGACATCATTTTTCTTTTGTGAACATTATTTTCACACTCGTGTTCACTTATTTCTTTTATGACTTTGGAAGTGAATAAAAAACACCAGAAAGAAGTAAACATTTTCCACACAGTACGCTTTGAATTTATAGGAAATATATCATGGTTGTGGAATCTACACATTCAGCTATGTTAGCTCAAGACACCTATTTCCCACCCCTACTATTTCCTATTACCTTATTGAAGTACTGCCTAAGATAGCCTCGTTTCACTCTACGAGCTTTAGATAGAGTAAGTTGGGGCAACAATGTTCTACATTTAATGAAGTTCCCGTGAAAGCATACTTTAAAATGACTTGTTGAATTGTATAGTGTATATTATATTGTACTCGTATGTGAAGATTATGTAAAGTGACATAAATATTATATGATGAAATTACTTTACTTTTATTTCAGATTACAATTACAGGGATATAAAGAATTCAAGAGATACATGTATTTTCTGTGGGTTTTATGATAGAAACAATATTATCTGTGTTTGTATAGACACTATACAAGTTATATTCTGGTTTGCTGAGAAAACTAATTATGACTACAAGTCTACATACATACGTATATATTTTTCTATTTGTGCAAGAAGCATTTTTATAACAAAAATAAATATATTTTATACCATTATAAATATATAATTCTCAAATAGATTACCCGTTTAAATATAAAATTAATTGCAAAAAAATGTTGAAACAAAGTAAGAATATTAATTATATTTTAACTGAAAAAGCTTAAAATGATGGTATTTTTCCAACAGAAAATTAAAGTGGCATTATTTACACAGCTAACTTGTACTTTTTGAAATATTTAAGAAGAATCAGCTTCAATATTGGGGAAGATAATATGTATGTTATATTTTATGTTGCATTCAATTAAATCTACGAGAATCCTTAAAACAAAGTATGTTAAGGATGCCAACATCAATTTCCATTTTTGTATTTTAAATTTAAAAGCTGCAAGACATTTATGTATGTTGAAATATATTATGCAATAAATAAGTTTACACAATTACTCTAAAACCGACACCTTCAACACTTACAACTCACTGTTGCTTAGAGCCATAGCATTGGCTGTTGCTCCCCGTTCCTCCATATTTCTCTAATCTATACATATAGAAAACACTTTTAAAGGGATGTTAATTTAGCTAAAAATATATGTATTTATTCAATCCAACATTCCCCAACAACCCGACTAATCAACCGACTCACGTTAATTGCTCATTTTCCTAAACTTTCATTGCACATCCCAAGCCTATTATTATTTGTACATAACTCATCTGTCACTGTGACGTACACAAGGACAAATGTACCTATTCGTATATGAGATCAGAGCACTCCGTGTTACCGTCATGTCACTCATTCAAGCATACCACCTTACGACTTAGTAATAATTATACATAATACTTTAAATTGTATTACATCTAAGTTAAGGGATGTAAATAAACATGTCTAATGCACTCCCTCGCAAGTAAGGGGTTATACTTTTTGATCTTATCAACATAACAATCAACAACTATATTTCTATACTTTAATATTTCAAGCAATTATTTTAATATAAACAATCACATATGTATATACAAATAAATGTAAAAAGCTTAAAGAGTAAATAAATAGAATTACACAAATGATTTTATCAGACGAGGAGAAGTTGAAAACAACAGATGACTACGGTTCATTTTAAAATAAGGTTTGCACATGTATGTATTTTTTTACACTTAATATGTAATGCGGCAACAATAGAATCATACAATTTTATAATTGTCCGCAATAAATATTTTAATTGAAAAAATCATATTAAGGTGACATTTAGTACAATATTTTCATCCACTATTACTTTAATCATAATCATAATCCTAATACAATAAAAATATAAAATTTAACATGATAGCTCAAAACTGATGCCTAAATTGTTTTTGGTTTAAAACACGTGAGCAATGATTAGAAGGTTTCCAAGGGAGCTTTATAAATACATATTATATTCAAAAGAACTTTGTCAACTAAATACAATCATTCTTCGCATGAATAAATGCTTCATTTAATATACACACCCACGTCACACACGTAATAGATAGCATTTAGAAACTTTTCAACCATGCTCCAAGGTAATGCGATGTTTGACTAGAACAAAACTATAAGCAAAAAATATCACAATATATTATTATATCGAAAAATAACCCATTCATTCTTTTGACTAGCTTGAAATCCTATGGAAATTTAATAGACTTTAAAAATCAATATTTTGAGATTCAATATGTGGTAAACATACCTACATTGGGATTATTTTATTCCTGTGATTGAGCTGCATTTGAAAAGTTCACCCCAACAGTGAACAGCACATCGGGTAAATATATTTTACAGTTAATTTTAAAAGTACATATTCACATCTTTGGAAATCAACATTTAGATTTTATTCAAAATTATACATCATTTCATTCAAATTGATTGAAATGATTTAAAGCAGGAATCAAATGTTATTTACATTATTTTTTAGTCGATTGACAGCCGTCTTGAAAGAGCATATTTTTACGCCTTTTACCCGTGACAATAGACGCAACTAGGATGATTAATATATCAAAAACTAGTATTGTCACCGGAAGTAACAACCGAGAAGTTAGTACAATGCCGGCTTGCAGTTGCAGCGGAAATTAAAACAACGCCAGCATCTAATCTGCTTTTTATTTGAACCAATGAAATCTGTCTGAATCTTCCTGTCCCGTTCCCTACATTCTAATCGCCATTTCTATTTACCTTCCACTTGCATCCATTATGTTCATGCGCCCTTCTTCATCTCTAGTTAAACGTTCCTTCTACAAGATATTATTTTTAAATGGCACTTCAAAAGATATGTCAATATGTAATTTTATGTTTCGTAAACCACTCGATAATGCTGGATCCGCAATGATACATTTTACATGCATTTTCAAACATGTTGTGTACAGTATGCATTTTAAATTGTGCTCTGATATACCTGCAGGTAAAAACATAAATACATTATAATATAAAGTATGCAAGTTATAATTTATTTCCATTTCATTGTCTAGATATTTATCACAGGAAATTTGGTTACATACCCTAATTCAATCACAAATTCAGTCAAATCTCCATATTAAAAAAAATAACAGTATATTTGTTATAAAGTTCGATTTGAATAACTTTGATAAACCTATAAGAAGCATTCTTTGCATTTAAAACAAATATAAACAAACAAGGATGGCCAGACGAGACATGCTCATAAATTCACTCAAAATAATACAATGGAGATAGACTTTTCATACTCACATACGACTAAAAGTAAACTTGAATGTTAAGTATGTATCTTGTAAGTTTAAATGAGGAATGTTTGCATAGAGGAGTAATGCATGTAGAAGTAGAGCGACCTGCAGGCGGCAATTAGACATAAGCGGGGACATGCTGTGCAGATGTAACGCACTTAATAAACCAGTACAGACTCCATGGTGATCGTATCTCATTTGGCCTGCGTGAGGGCGGGCGGCTGCTGCTGCTGTTGCTGGGATGGGGGGTTCTTGCGCGCCGACTTGGACCTGCGGGGGGCAGACTTACAACATGTATATAAAACTAAGGATTGATTGATATGGAATGAATATATGTGAATGCATATTTCATTGATTTCAATCAATTTGTATAGCCTAATTGATGGGGGAATTTGCAGAAAAGAATTGGAGAACAGTTGATGATTTCTGGAATACACTTGAAATTTGGTCATGTTTAATGGTTATTATATCGCCGGTTGAGTACCAAAAAGACAGTATTGTGAAATTTGCCTTTCCGTGGTGTGTCTTACATATTAACATATAGAAATTTGGAAAAAACCTATAATTGTGTTAAAATGTCATTTAGCTATATTTCATGAAAAACAAGGCAATAATATGTACAATGTAATTTATTGCAATTTTTAAACTCATTGTATTAAAGTTTAGGTTAAAACTTAAGAATTCATTGCAAAACACAGAATTCATTAACATTTAGTAAATCTGAGTTTTTTTCTCAACATTAAGAGAAGATATCAAAGTATTCAGACAAACTGTATCAATCATCAAGAGTACTTACCTAATCTGTCCGGCCAGGAGCGGGTTGATGGCATAGAGCCAGTCGTGCACCTCTTTGTCGCCGAGGGTCTGCAGCAGGTAGCCACGGTGCTTGCTGACCACACTGAAGGTGTTGGGCATCTTCACCATCTGCGCCTGGTCCTCCGAATACTCCACGTGGGCGGCCGCCAGGTTGATCACGGCCCTCTCCACCGGGTCCTTGTCTGAGCGGAAGATGAACACGTATGGGCGACGAACAACCTGGGAATATGAAAAAATAGAATATTTTGTTAAATAACCGGTTTTAAAGCGGAGAGGGATTATCTATTGACCCTCACCACTCCATTATTTTTTAATATTTTTTGTCAGCCAACTCTAATTTAAACAATGTCAAAATATTAATTTATTGATAGGCAAAAAAAATCATTCAATATTCATTCGTAATGATTTATTCTTCAAAATCTTATTAAAACGTGAATTTAAATGTTTTTTATCAAATATTCACAAGAAACAATGTCACGTGTCAAGTTTTGCGCGCGAAAATACACCGCATGCGCACGTCTTATCTTGTCGGCCGCCAGCTGACAACTGAGATGTAGCGTACAAATAGTGATGTCGGCTGGCACCCGACAAATGAGTGGTAAGGGTTAACTCGAAATAATGATCATACTATTATTACGCAGTACGATAAACATAATGATTTTAAAGAGAAAAATATTTATTGTATAAGTTAATTTAAAAAAAAAAATTTACATTGCATTTATTAAAATCAAATCAGAAATATGACCTTTTTCTGACCGTCCTACGTACGAGGTGTGATAAAAAAATACGGTGACTAGTTTTATTATGAACATAGCTTACATCAAATTCCTCGGCTAGCGATGCACTTATACCAACGTTAATTCCATGGTTGGAACCATTTCTGGTAGTACTCTTTCGGAACGGCCTTCAGCTGCTCTGCCCTGGCCCTCTAAATGTTGGGAATGGTGTCAAAACGATTTCCTTTTAGCGCCGTTTTTATTTTAGGGAAGAGGTGCTAAATTTTGAAAGAAAGGTGGATGTGGACATACGGGAACTTTTTTTTCAGCCAAAAACTGGCAGATTAGAAGAGAGGTGTGGCACGGTGCGTTGTCGTCATGAAAGAGAAAGCCATTGGCCCATTTTTCTGGTCTCTTTCTCTGTACATCATCTCGTAAACGTTGCAGTAAACCCTTGTAATATTCGGAGTTTACAGTTGTTCCCCTTGGAACAAACTCTGATCGCACCATGCCCTCAATATAAAAAAAAATGAGCTTGACCTTGACATTGGACTTTGACTGACGTGCCTTCTTAGGACGAGGAGAACCACTCGTTTTCCACTGGGAACTCTGAATTTTCATCTCGGGGTCATATCCATACAGCCAACTTTTATCTCCAGTTATGATTTTGGCCATGAAGTCTGCTTTAAGACGATCCTTTATTTCCATGAAAACTGATATGATTTTTCTTGTTTGTCATCCAAAATTACAATGCTTTTTCAAATTTTTAATTTAATAAATTAAAGGAATGAATTAATTCACAAGAGATGGAGGATAAGACTGAATCAATTAACTACTTCGAATGAATCTGCCCATGTCTAGCATATAATAATAGTATGTACTCAGAAACTAGGAAATTTTTGCTTCTGGAAATTCTAAATAATCTGTGGTTGAATTCAAAACACCTGTTTCCACCACTACTGCAAAAGGTTTATGTGGCAGTTATCTGCCCTTCATAAAATTGTCAGTTTTCCATCCAGCGTAAGTATAATAATGAATGTATCTGACCACCCAGCGTTTCTTCCATCCGTGTGTTTTGTGCTGCAGCACGTTTAGGTATCCCTTGCGTGCCACGGCGGCGCTGACCCTGATCTCCTCGCAGTCGGGTACATAGAGCGGCAGGGGGGCGGGCAGGGCGGGGGGTGCGGCCGCGGGGACGTTGCCGCCCCACATCTGCATCGTGTGCTCCAGTAGGGCGCGCTCAGGGGAGCAGAGCCTACAAGAATTCACAAATGATTAGACATTACATTGAGATTAACATTGTCTTACATGCATGGGGCACCATATTTAAATGTACAATGTATGTGACGCATACATGCGGACGATTTTAGGGGCAGTTACATATTGATAATCATTTTTAATTTAACCAGTCATTTTATTTCAGTACATAAAACAGGCATGATGCTCAAAACTTACACATATGAATGTTTAAAAATAAACAACACACGGAAAAACCTTTATATTTCATCTGATTTCAATAAAAATGTATTAAATCTTCACCCATTAATATAATATGTTCCACTACAACGAACCTTCTTGAATACTCCCAATACATCAGCGATAGCATTGGAAACTGAATATAAGTGGATGTCATCTACACAGATTTTTGCAAAGCATTCGACCAGTTAAATCAATCGCTACTAATTAAGAAGCTGGAAAGGTTTGGGATATATGGAAATACTCTAAAATGGTTTGAGAGTTATATAACCTAAAGAAAACTAAAAGTAGTTGTAGGGGGTACTCCGCAAATTTTTTTGCTGCAAAACATCAGGAATTGCACAGGGCTTTCATCTTGGACCCTTGCTGATTTTAATCTTTATTAATGAGATAGTTCTAAGAATTAAATGTTCAAAATATCTCATATTTGCCGATGATCATATTTGATATTAGCTGTATAAAAAAAATCACATCAATAAAAGATTGCATCTATTTGCAAAAAGATTTGTCTTCACTTCATGAATGGTGTGCAAATAACGATTTATATTTTAATGAAAATAAATGCACTGCAATTTCCTTCATAAAACACAGAAATACATTTTCAAATACCTATCACACCAATAAGCAAAAGCATACGACAGAGTTGACAGAAAAAAGTTATGGAAGGTGTTGTCTAAGTATGGTGTGAATACTTAATAATAAATCTTATACAGGCAATCGCATCGCTGTACGAGGGAAGCGTTGCATGTGTTAGGGCAAACGGTGATTTTACGAGGTGGTTTGACATCACAAAAGGTGTTAAGCAAGGCTGCGTAATGTCACCGTGGTTATTCAATCTATACATGGATAATTGTATGCAAGAATTGAAAGAATTGAATTGAAAATGAGTAGTCTGCAAGTATGTTGTCTGTTGTATGCTGATGATGCGGTGCTGATTGCTAACAGTATGGAAGATCTACAGTCCCTCGTATCTAGGATGAGCGAAGTATGTATGAAGAATGAGCTAATGATGAATGTAAGTAAGTCTGAAGTCATGGTGTTTGAAAGAGAGAGTACGAAAACAGTGTGCAATATAGTTGTGAATGATGAATACTTGTAGCAGGTCAATGAGTTTGTGTATTTGGAAAGTATGTTTACGAGAGATGGAAAGACAGATAGGGATATTGAAAGAAGGGTGAATGCAGGAAACTCCATTAACGGAGGACTGAACGCGGTTGGCGCAAACAAAAAGTTGTTCAAGGAAGCGAAGCTAGCAGTCCACAATGGAGTGCTGATACCAACCTTGATGTATGGCAGTGAGGCATGGAACTGGCAGAGGAAGGATGAAAGTAGACTGAATGCTGCAGAAATGAGATCTCTGAGACGAATGTGTGGTAAAACCATGTATGATCGAGTGAAAAATGTTGAGATTCGTAAAGAATGCAAGGCTGATGTAAGCGTAGTGAGCAAGATTAAGAAAGGGACGCTTAGATGATTTGGGCATGTAGAGTGAATGAATGAAGAAAGGAGTGTAAGGAGAATATATGACGCGAATGTGAATGGAAGAAGAGGCCGGGGACGCCCGAGGAAGACATGGCACGATCAAGTGAATCAAATACTCGAGTCGGGCCATGTCAGAAGTCGGAACAACAGAAGAGAATGTATGAGGCGTTGTATGAATGTGAATGAAGCAAGAAGTGTATGCCAAGATCGAGTTGTTTGGCGGTCCGTCCTCTCTGGCTACCCCTGCGGTAAAATGGCGTGGTGGTTAGTTAGTTAGTTAGTCAGTTAACGTCGCTTTATTGAATACAACTTGGGTGTGACATTTGAGTTATTACTAAATTTCAATAAACATGTAGGTACTATTTCAAAAAGTCCATCACATATCATCAAACATGAATAAGCCACAACGAACATGGAAAACAATTAACTCCATTATATCAAATAGCTCCCGAAACCCAACAATAGCTTGTAAATTGCTAGTCATAAATGACGAAGAAGTAAAAGAACCAAAGGAGATTGCAACCGCTTTCAACACATATTTTCTCTCAGTTGGGGAGAGTCTTGCATCAGTCATAAAAACTTCAAAAACTGATTTAAATACCATCTACACGGCACCTCAAGCAAAACAATCTTTTAACATGATCAGGACAAATAAAACAGAAATCTTACGGATCATATCAAACCTCAAATCTAAAGCGGCAGCTGGTTCCGATGGTATAACCTCTCTCCTTCTCAAAAACTGCAAGGAGGAACTGGTGGATGACCTCGTATTCTTAATAAATCTCTCTCTGTCAAAAGGTATCTTTCCAGACAAACTAAAAGTTGCAAAAATTATTCCTATACATAAAGACGAATGTAAAAAAATGTCCAAAATTATCGTCCAATCTCTATACTTCCAGCTATCTCCAAAATTTTTTAATGTGTCATCAAAGAAAGACTATTGAAATATCTCGAACAAAACAAAATTCTCACCTCAAAACAATACGGTTTCAGACGACGATCTAACACTAAATGTGCAGCTTTCGATTTCATATCAAATCTGCAGAAACATATTGACCATGGAGATTTTACAGCGGCAATATTTATTGATCTAAAGAAAGCGTTTGACACGGTGGACCATAGCGTATTGATCGAAAAACTGAAACATTTGGGTATTGTTGGTACTCCTCTGGAACTTTTCAGACCGTACCTATCAAATCGCTTTTCGACATTAGAACTGGGTGGAAAAATGAGTGAATTGGGTGAAATAACATGTGGAGTGCCACAGGGATCAATTCTTGGACCGTTGCTATTTCTAATATATGTTAATGACATAACAAAGTGGGGCATTAAAGGAACTCTTCAACTTTATGCGGACGATACTGTAATTTTTATAACAAAAAAAACCTAGCGGAACTCGAAATGGAAATGAATGCCGATGTTTCCCATCTCACAACCTGGTTGAGAATAAATAAACTGACCCTTAACGTAAAAAAAACGCATTATTTACTATTCGGCAACAAGAAAAATTCCAGCCTCACATTCACACATTTCCTATCTCTGCTGTATCTGGGGCTTTGCCTCGAAGAAATTGATTGCTGATCTGCAGGTGGTTCAAAACCGAGCCCTCAGAAATGTTTTTGGACTTCCATGGGCACTCATGTCAGGGACATCTACTCAGTTTCCGGTATCCTTCCAATCACGATCCTTCCTAAGTATGAAATCACCAGCACCATCCTACAAATTACTCAACAATCAACTCACACTAACGTCAAGCCACTTTACAATCAAGACATCCACAACCACAATACTCAAAATAACAATAAAATCCGCATTCCTCAAACACACACTACAAAATATGGAATAAAATCTTTAAACTACATTGCCTACACACTTTATAATTCGCTTCCAGATATGTACAAAACCATCCAGAAAAATAAAAAATCCCAAAATGATGGTATAAAGGAATACTTTTTTAGGATATTTAAAAATGAAAATCAGTAAATCCATATTTGTATATTTTGTTGTTCCCTTATATGTTTTCTCTTGTGTGTTGTTCTATTTAACTTGGCCTTATAAAATTATTTCTGTCTGTATGTAAAACTTCTATTTTTGATATTTTGCTGTCAATGTAAAATTGTATGTACTATCTCCTACTTATGTATTGTAAATTCCTCCCGTCCTAAAATGAGTTTTGAAACTCATCGGGATTGCTTTAGCAAGAAATAAATATATAAAAAAAAAAAAATATATATTAGGATTAACTCTACAAATCACAAATTGTTTTAAAAGTGCAGAATTAACAACAACATTGTATAAATCGATTGTGGGAAGTATTTTAGAATACGCATCCACTATTTGGTCTCCTAATTAAGGGATTCATAATTACAGAATCGAATCCATACAAAGAAAATTAACCCATGTTCATCAATTTGGAACGAATAATGATCGAATTTCGCACTACAAACTACAATCTTTGTCAGTCAGATGTAAACTTCCTGATGTATTGCTTTTATACAAAATACATGCATCAATTGATACAAAAATCAACATGGATGATAAAAGACACCTTAAAGCCTATAATACAAATACGAGATATTTCTCCTCTTTGCCGAATTGAGAAATTACAACACTATACATTACTCTAACAATGAAATAGACATTTGTAATGACACAATTAATAACCAAAAAAAAAGTTCCTGTAATTAATATCAAGGTGATAATGTGAGGATGCCCTTTATTAGATACTCAATATTAAGTACCAAAAGAGTGTACCATCAGCACAGATGATAATAAGGAAATAGTTTATGTACCTACTTATAATATGTTTTCGATCTTTCACTTATTTGTCATTCGCTTTAGTATCATTTTTGCGAGATAATGATTGTTGTTTAATGTACTTATTAATTATTCTTTCTTTTTAAACATTCATGCATCTAAGTTTTGGGCATATTACCTGTTTTATGTACTAAAATAAAGTAAAACGTACTTGTGAATTCCAAATTTGTTACATACAAGGCATTGTTGACTTCTCAGTTTCAGAATCGACAGGATTATTTGAAATAGATATATCATAAGCATATCGAACTTGACAGGTTTCTTTCATAAGCAGATTGCGATTTCCTCGAATGGGAGCAACTCATAGTCTAGATGATCTGTTTGTGAATTTTGCGCAAGCTGGTTTATACATTTTTTTACAAGTAAACATTAGTTGTAGGTATCTGACACATATGAGTATGAATTGATAACATACTCAAATGAGCTGGCACTCTGTATGGAGGACATGAGACTGGTGGTGGAGGACATATCCGTCACTCCTTCGTCAACTGGGGAAGCAGGGGATCCAGCGATTATTGTGTTCATGTCCTTAGAGTTGCCGATGCGACCTGCAATAAACAAAAACATAAAAATAAAATAAAAAGTTATTTTATTTCAGGGTTGGACATGCAGGTTATTCCAAGTAAAGGTGTTTTCAAAAACACAAAAAATTATTGCAGGTGAGTTATTGGAATATTGCAGAGTGCCAGATGACAAGATATTGAAAATCAAGGTAAAAATGGAACTAAGTGGAGGCGATCTAGAGGCAGATTGGAAGAAGATTAGAGCAGGATGGGAAGACACGCAAGTTTTGAATGCATAAAATGCTACCAAAGGGTATTTAAAACAAGTAAAGTGGTATAGTCACCTTGAATGAGGCGAAGGCACTTGGTGGTGAGGTACCTCTCCCTCTCGGTCATCTCCCAGGGCTCGTAGAGGGCCGGGTCAGGGTGGTTGGGGGCGGGGGCAGTTTCCCCTCCACAGAACACGGCCACGCCACCTCCTCCGCAGCCTGCCTTGGCCACCATGTTGCAGGCGTCCTGGAATGTTCAATGATTTTAGTTATTTCATCAGAGTTATCTAATTGGTTTGGTATAGAATTTTTTGAAATATCTAGTCTAAATTTTCCAAAAAAAGTTTGTGAGTAAGCTGATTTATAATCGGCAGAAGTTATGGCAAATTCTTGTGTTCGCAGCCAATTTACAAAGTAGCCGAATCAAAGTCGTCGGTCACACAATAATTTGAGAAGGTATCTATTTAAAATAACGTTTACCTTCTCAGACTTAGTGAAGTCATGAAGTATGATGGGAGCAGGATTTGTTATTTGCGGAGGAGCTATCCTCTCACGGATCAGCAGGGCATGTCGTGTACGACCCACTTCTTCTAGTCTGGTCAATTTCTCCAACTCCCACTAAAATGGAATGAGTACAGTTAAATATAACCCAAAGACTACCCCCCTCTTTATATTTAGTCATTTGCATTAATAAAGGTTGATTTATTGCATTTCATTTTGTCGTCATTTACCTGGTGGTCAAATATAAGGGAGTCGCCTCGTGGCCTCCATCCGTGAAGATTCTCCTCCCCTCGTACATAAGTGCTGCTGGTATCCAATACACGGCGCTGCCTGCGCTGTACCCCTATAAACAAAAAACATTCAGTAAGCGTCTTGTAATCACAACAATTATTTTGTTTAAAGCACTTTTATTTTATACGCCGAGCGGTTTCGGAACAACCGTTTCTTTATCAGGGCAAAATATATACTAACTGAACAATATTACAAAATTATAGCAGAACACATGTGAGTCGTATAGTTCCTATATACGATAAGTCCACTATTATTCAAAATTGAAGGAAATTTGAGGTTTTAGTTTAGCGGCAATTTACCATACTAATAAAGTTTCAATAAGTTTCAAACGGTCGTAAAATCTTACAAAAAGTGGGTTTAAAAATTACGATGAGTTTTATATGACGATAAATCCACGGTGCTATTTGTTCCAAACACCGTTGAGTCCACCTCTTGCGCTGGCAGCTAATGAGTGGGAATCATTTCGTGAATTCCAATAGGGCTGCTGAAGCAGTTTAGAGGAGTGTTGTTTTGAAAAGTGTCTACTGTTTTATAAATTTCTACAGCTAAATAATGTTCCATCTAACCAAAAATATTGTTCAAGTGATGAGAAATACATCGAGGAAACGACTTATAAATAAGGAATTTTGGAAAAAAGAATCGGGATAGCTGTAAAAGGTAAATAAAACATTGAACCATTGAACGTCCGCTGCTACTGGGTGATCTCAAAACTTTGCTCGGTTGTTTTAAATTATTTTTAAATTTATTAGTTTTTTTCATAATTGTTATAAAAATACCCGAGTGATTGAAAAAAAAAACCTATTTTAAATACAGATATTTTTTAAATATTTTGATATTTATTAATTTTTGGGAAAAAACATTATTGATAAAACCTGCAGATGTAAATCCAAAGCATTCAGGCGTTGCCCTGTTTTTAAATATTTTTGTTTAAATAATGATTACTATTATAGAAAAAATAATTTGTTTTAGGTACGCTCAGACAAACTTGCCAATTTTTCCATTGTGTGATCATAAAATGAAAATCTGTGGGAGATTTGGTAATCCTCATTCCTAGGTATAAAACATATGTTTCTTTTTTTACAAATAAAAAAGTTTATTTTTATTTAACTAACAATGGACAAACCTCTGTTTTTGGCACAGAACAAAAAATAGATAGAGGTGCTGTTATGGGTGAGGGAAAGAAATCAAATTTAGCCGGGTGAGGGATGAGTCCAGGCATCCAGTGATTATCAAATAAATTAATCACGGCAGTATGCAGTCAACTCGTATTGCACTGGAAAGCATTAGTATTTACTCTTCGAGAAGCAAGGCAGGTACATTATTTGCACCTAGCTATAGCGTAGTAGATACTCTCAGTATCGCCCTGGTTGCTTGAAATGGCTTTAGCCGTGTTTAGTGACCAGATCTGTATGGCAAGGTACTTTTCACATACCCGGGAGTGGGGATGCCATAGTCCTGTTCTCGCTGGCATGTTGCCTGAAATGGCTATAGCTATATTTAGTGACCATCTATAGTCAGGTACTTCCCATTCTCCTCCCTCATTTCCTAAGGCCTCCACATTCCCCAATATTAGGAAATGTTGTGGTTACGGTTGTAGTTCCCCCTGGCTCTGGACAGTTGGGACTCTTGCGCCGTTATTGCAAAATTGAAAAAAAAACAACTATGTTTTCTGTGCATGTTATACAACAATTGCTATGTATTTTTGAATAGGTTTTCATAACTCGGTAAAATGTTTCCTTGGATAATAAATATTGTAATCAAGTAACATACGGTATTACCCCTATTTTACGTTTTTTAAGGGACTGGAAAAAAAACCTAATTGGAGGGAAAATGTAAAAGGGGGGTATTGAAAAAAAAAGAACATTTAAATTTAATGTTTCTGAAAAATAACGTTTTATTAAAAACAACATTCAATTTAAATTTTTATTGAAATTTTTATTATTTTTTTTTATTAAAAAAATCATGTATATTAGTTTGTTGCATTTTTGTTTTTTTGTTATGTAATTCTCTTTCAAGAATATATAAACATTTAGAAGTGTCACCTTGAATATCACCAATGCTTGTAAAGTAGGTTTTTAAAGACTCGATGAACCTCATTGATTCTTCTTTTGTTGGAATATCAACCTCTTATTCATCGGATAGTTCTTCAGCAGAAAAGTCTGCTGGTGTTAAATGACTGTCAACAATGTCATCAACTTCCACCAAGTCTGATGTCATAACATTGGAGTCAAGGTTTACATAATAAGGAACTCCAGTCCATTTTAAATTTTTTTTTTTATTAATGTTGACATCCTAACTTTTTTTTTTTTAAAGTTTGTTTTCATGGTTAAAATAATTGTTAAAGTTAAAATTTTTTAAAGCCTACCAATACGCACTAAATCTATGGCTTGTTGGGCATGACGTCACACGAGCTTTCGGATTAGCGATTCAATAGGCGGTAATCGATATTGTATGGATTGCATCCAAAACTTCGAGAACTTTATACTCAAATTTAACAGCTTTTAATTGAAGAAAACGTTGTAGAATATCAGCGTCTCGTTACTATTGCAGGTGCATTGTACCAAAGTGCAAAAATACATTCATATCCGCAACTGATTAACAATTTATCAGCGTTCAAAGAAAGTCAATATCCATTTTTTTTAAAACCTAAACTGGAAGACTAGGGCAGATGTTGGTAACAGAAATGCGTATTATGATACCGTCGCATATCTGATATATCGATACCGGGTCCACAGATATTAGCGTTCTGACCGTTCCGAGAAATTAAACGATATTTTGGTATTCATATCTATTAAATAATGATTTGGTACGTGATAATAATAGTAATAATATTTTGATGATTTTTATACCGCCATTACATGATTATATTACAGAGTTGGTGGTTTAATTAATAGAAAAAATGGAGTGCGTGGCGACAAATTTTGTTTTAGAAGTTAAAATCATAATATACTGCACGTAATGTACAATGTGACGTAGGATATTTAACATATAGCATAACGGTACTAGTGGTATATTATGTTGTCTATCTTATCACTAACAATAGACAGTCTATCATATCGATAATATAAGTACTGGCATTACTGACCGTGCTCGATTCATTCGATATTCATCGTTATCTAATATTAATAAATCTTTGGTATCGCCGATATTTCTATAAAAATTATTCCTTCGTTGTCAACAATGAAAAAAACTATAAAAATAGCTAGAAATGACAAAATATTACGAAATTTTAAATCGTCATGTCCCAGACCCTATTAGGTCTACAGGGACCATTTTGATTTCAAATTGTACGCAAATTGTGTCTACTTCAAAAAGTATATAAATGATTTATCCCGAAAAATGTGTCATAGGGGATTCAAAATCTACAAAACGGAAGAAAGTTGGAAAAAAAATTATATTTTTTAATCTCGACTACAAATCCGGAGGTTGTGGGTTCAAATCCTAGCGTGCGCATGTAAATTTGATTTAATTAATCTGTGACGTTTTGCAATTAATTCGTTAAAAATAATATAAACAGTATATTTATGGTGCGTTCCAAAGTGAAAGATCCTTGAAATGACTTTAGCCATGCTTAGTGCTTAGATCTGAATAGCCCAGTACCTCCCCACCTTCCCCTTCCCCATCGCCTTCCCCTCCCCTTTTACCCTTACAACATACCCCAATAAGAGATGTCATAGTCCCAATGGCTTCGAACAGTTGGGACTCTTGTGCGGTATTCGCATAAAAAAATAGGAGTGTCAGGAGAATTCATAATGCGAAAGTAAATTGCAGAACAATTAATCAATCAATGCAAAAATGATGTGAAAAAAGGACCCACCATGAATAACATAATACCGACAGACTAATATTTCAATATTAGGTAATATCACAAAAAAACGGGAATGATACAGAACTATTCCTAAGCTCTCGAACTTTGTTACCATCTGGTTAGAATTTTTTGGATGCGATTTTAACCTTTAGTGCTTTGAATTATGTATGAAAGGGAAATTATAATCGCTTGCGTTAATAAGCCTCTAGCCGTTTTCAGCGCATGCGCCTGTTACGGACTTAACAAAGAGTGACATTGGATAGTTTTGCGAGAGAAATATGCAAATTTTTATAGGTTTGAAAAATTGTGGTACCTTTAATGGCTTGAAATAAAAAAAAATATGTTATGCATCATAAGAAATAATAGGTTTGAGGTATCATTAGAAATCCTCTCCTCCCAGAGTCACCGAAGAAATAATCACCAAAGAAACTGCCACCAATGACATTGTTGTAATGTGGAAGGGTATAAATTATTACGTAGACAAATTCATTATAATTTCAATGAATATATTGAAATTTCAAGCAAAAACTCTCAAGAAGCGAAATGAACACCGTAAACAGCAAAATTATAAGCCATAAACAGCTGGTAAAACGTTATCTAGTTATAGTTGGACTTGAAAACTGCACATGTGACGTCAGAAGCAGTGTTAGAACAATTCTGGCACATATTATATACAACAAAAGTTATATATTCAGAATCGGAATTTGCGGATCTATACGAACATATTTTTTTAAAGCCATTATATTTTTCACTGGAGTTCCTTATTATATACATTTATTTAAATAAAGTGTATTGGAAATTTTTTGTTTGGTTTTGTAAACACCTATTTTATTCCCACATACTTATTCCATATTATTTTTTTAATTAAAAAAAAATTCAAAAATTGAATATTTTCATTTTATTTCAGTAATAATTTTTGGTTCACTCTATACTTGTCTACCATATGTCAATGGTATTGGGAAACAAACACCGATAATATTTCTATTTTTAAAACTGTTAATACATTCCATTGAAAAGATTAAATACAAAAGACTTTTTAACTATATTCCACTTTTATTTTTGACCGTGACCGGTTTCAGCCTGTGACGGCTATCTTTACACTGGGACAATTAATGCTTAAACTACGGTTAATATACAATTTTGGGTGTCAGGGGTAACAAACCATGATTTTACTTAAATTATATTTTTCAGTATTGTTATAGCATGATTTTACAAAATGCGACTTATATGATACTTTTGAGTTTATTCATAATATTATTTTATATATCAATCTGGCTTCAAAAATAATTTTGAAGATGGGTTACAGCTGTTATTTATTGTAAAGATGATTTTATATTATTTCTATATAATATATAATAAAAGGATGGTGAATACTGATCGATACTGAGTTTATTCTAGGATATTACAACTAAGAGGGAGGGGTGAAAGGAAACATATTTAAGATGGGGCTGTAAGACAGATTTTTTATTGTTAATAATAGACTCATTATTAATAAGGGATTTCTTTCTAAAACTTCTAAATTATCTAAGCATTTACCTTTACTATTAATGTGAAGAATATTGATCCCTGTATTTTTATCAAAACTATGATTGTTTGAAATAATATGATTAGCGAATTCAGAAAAATTATTATTTTTAAGGCATTTTACATGTTCTTTGATTCTAATGTCGAAATTACGGCTTGTTTTTCCGATATAAAATGAGGAACAGTAGTTACAATATATTAGTTATTATTAATTACTTAGTCCTTATCGAAGAATCAGATGGCATAAAATTTGACTGGAAACTTCAGAGTCCGTTATTTTCTTTGGAGAATATTTAGATTCTGTTATACATATTAAGTTGTTAACTAGTGTTTACCTGGCTCCAAAGCTCGATGCAGACTTAGCTCATAGACTCCGGTGAGGCGTTGGCCTTCAGTTGGGCGAGCCGCACCACTGAAAAGGTGTTTCAGCGAGCGAGGACCTGTGCGAGCGTCGCGTCCGTAGATCACCATGGATAAGTCCTTGGTTACTATCGCTGGTCGAGCACAATTATCCAACTGAGAAGGAATGATGACAAGTATTAAAGAAAAATTCCGTGTGCTTTATCACACATTTGTAAAATGCAAAGTGATAAATTTACCTCCAAGTAAGCACTAAGTGTAATGTAGATTATTTCACCACTAGCTGTGACACGGTTGAGCAGGGCAGAATTGTGAAGGGAGCTATCCCAAGCAGCTTCAAACCTAAAACAATTTAACTATGTTTATCCATATTTCAGTGTAAGAATATCCAATATAATGTAGTGGTTTGATAATAAGTGCACAAATTAAAGTAAAAACTTTGAATTACCTGAACATTGCACGGTCATCTCCAGGTAGTTCTAGCGGCTCGCCAGGGAAAAGACCGAGGGACAACACACACGACTCATTATCATCTTCATCAGCTGGCTCGGGACTGTTGCGAATGCGTCCTGGAAAGAAAAGAAAAATCTTAGGACAGTTAGTTGAATTCTTGTGGAATTTCACATCTTGTGGATGGAGACTTTCAAATTAAAAACGGTGTATTCATTTTGAATAAGGTAAAGAGAATATTACTTACCAACAACAAGCTCCCTGACGTCTTTCCACCTGAGCTCAGTCTCTGGCTCGTGAACAACGGTGATGCGAATGCGGCGTTGGATTCCCTGATGAAGGAGGAAGAGTCCACGGCAAGCCAGTTCATCGCTGTGCTCCACAACCTACATAAATCAAGAATAAAAAAACATTGTCGAATCTCTGGAAATATTTGGCAACTAAGTCAACACACCGCGTGTGTATTTGTATTTCATCTCACACATCTATCATATCATCTCATATATGTATCTACATAAAAGATATTATGTGATGACCACACAAGAGTTCCATCTCCCCAGAACAAATTTTCAATTTAAAATGATGGCAATGAAAATAGGGGAGGAAAGGAGAAATGGTTGAGGAAGTTAGGGAGAACCTAGCGATTTGAAAATAATAATGGATCAATACTCATGCTGAACTAAGTGACTGCCGATGCCTTAGGCTGGCTGAATAACTTCAGCATCCCACTTTGACATCTACCGACTCTCCTCCACCATACGAAGAAGAAGAGTCAATACTCACGGCCGGTACATATTCCCCGTTAGGCGCTAGTTCGCATATCTCGAACCAGACGAGCAGGTCGTGTTTAGAATGCAGGTGGCATGGTGGTTGGGTGGCCGGGGGCGGCGGAGCTCCGCGTGGGGAGCGCACCGGTTGCGAGATGGGGATGGAGGGGGGCAGCATGCGCTTGGGAGGCGCGCGGGCCGACCATGTCACGTCCTGCTTCGCGTCCTGCGAAACCACAACCTTTCATCAGTGAGATTGTGATGACTCTCACTCACCAGTTTTTTAGTACTTTACAAAATAAAAATTTTAACATATTCCCTATAATTTTTTTCCATAGAAAGAAAGATAAATATTCCATGGTTAATAACAACCTGATAAACCGTTGTTTGTGTAATGATGGAGGACTCAGCTGGCAGAGGAATTGAACCCATAATGTCTGGGTGGTAATCCGACGCATTTGCCAACTCAGCCACTGACTGGTCATTCATGGGCTTCTTTATCATTATCAACATATTTCTCTATTCAAATAAACTTTTAATGGGTTTACTAAAACCCTTCCAATATTTATTACTTCATGGAAATACACATATAATAGTATTTTCTCCTTTCGTATTTTTCATTGTCCAACTTTATCTAACTTTACTTGTCAAAACTATAAAAGTAATTAAAATGATCTGCAAATGGTATTTATTTTATTATATGTATCAATTTACCTTGTGCAATGGGTGTTGTTGGTAATGTCCAAATACCTTGAAGACAATGGGTTGTGTTCGGATGTATTCCAGGAAAGAGTGTGTGATCGGTACAGTAATCTGAAAAAATAATCAAACATTGAAATCAGATCAATGAAAATAATTATGGAAGAGTAAAAAAATAACTTAAAAGCTGCACTTACATTTTGCACATGGTAGAATCCAAGGGGAGTTCCCTTTCCAGTGTTTTTCACAGGCTCTGTAGAGAAAGCTTCGTCATGACGATGTAGGAAGCTGAAAAAGATCATAAGCACAGAATATTCTTTAACTTTCTCGTCACATTTTTTACGTATGTAAAAGAACATGAGTTCATGATACAATTTTAGACAAAATGAACACATAAATACATGCGTAACTCTGGGGACACAAACTATTTGAGTGTCATACGATGTGTTTAGTGGTGAAGATGTTAAATGGTGTCGACATTGTGTCGATACAACTCAAATTATGAGGAATGGTTGTCGGTCTCACTTGAATTGGCAGAAGACATCAGCATATTCGGTGGAGATGCCCTGAGCCTGCAGAACTGTCACCCTGAAGGTGATATCCTTGCCGGGCTGGAGGTGATCCGGGTAGTTCATGTAATCCTGGTCCTTGATTTCAGAGGCCACTGAACTGTCGCCACGGCCGCTATCAGCGTCACACTCCAGAGCTAGTTCTGAACAAAAACAATACATGAAAAAAAATTCTAATAATGATGCGTCCATCGTTTTTTGTTTAATTTGTATACCACATTGTAATTTAATAGATAAAAGGAATTTATCATAATTATTAATTTCAGCTTGGTTTATATCATTTCAATACATTCTCATTATCTGCAATGCTCTTCCATTATTTTTATCTTGTAAGAGATGCAAAAGGTCGTAGCATTATATCATACCCATATAGTATAGTAGAAAGGGACTGGTAAAAGTGGCTTGAAGAATATAATTGTTGCAATTTTTTTGAAGAAATCAATTAAAATAGATAGCGATATACAGTTGAGCAAATAATTGGGATGAAACAAAACCACAACAAGAGTTTAGAACGGAACATAGCTTACTATCTAAAATACCTTCAATCTTGAAATTAGAGTCCTGTCCCTCCACAATCCTGTCTTCCAAGTTGTGTTGGTTATTCTTCTCATTCAAGGCGAGCATCTTCTTGTTCTTCGTAGGAGCTTCCTCCTCAAAGGCGATCTTGGCCGATTGCTTGACTCCATTGACAAAGTCGGCATTTTCTTCCTCGACAACCACTTGAACCGCAACCCTCAGGTATCCCCTAACGTCTCCCTTCTCGTTGACGATTGCCACCTTGTGAATCAGGGGTACGGGGTAAAGGAGGTTGGACAGATAGATAAAGGCCCTGAAAGGAAGATGAGTTGGAAGAAACTTATATATATATATATATATATATATATATATATATATATGCCTCAGTCTCAAACAAGTACTTATTCGTCATAATCTAGGACCATACTAATATAAGTACCAAGTTAAATGATAAATGCATTTTCTTAAATTGAAACGGGGTTTTTTGCATACCTTCCAACCATACGGAACCAAGGGAACCTATCGTAGAAGGGATCCCCTCCTGTGAGTGACTCCACATTGTAGTCAGGAGATGTGGGAGAGAGTTCTGCTTCATTATGGTACATCTCGCGCATCAGTTCCAGACGTTGCCTGCAAATTTAATTTACATTTCAGAATTTTTTTATATAATAACAATCATAAATTTTACCAAATATTTTGTGTTCATAACCAAAATAACGAATAACATGCTGCTGTTTACCAAAAATTTGTTTGCATGAAATACAACATGTTTAAGAAATAAAGTACACAATATGGAGAAATTCATAACAAATGTATATTTTAAAAGATACAAATCAACTAAATACAAGCTTTTAACGTTGTAATGTAATTGTAATTCTTATAAAAGCACTGTTTTGTTTATGAAATACAAATTGATGTAAAAAAGGCAAAATAAATATGATGAACAATATTACGAAATGAGTATGAGAAGATTACGATCCAGACATGGCACAATAGAGAAAGTGATAATCTGGTTCATTCTATAATAATTATTCCTAAATGTAATATTGGGCCAAATATGAAAAAGATATATAAGATAGACAAATTTAGAAAGCCGTGCATAAACATTATCATTTTACGACCACTGCAGTTTAATCTTACTCAAAATGGTGTGATAACATTGTTAACCCCACAGAAAAGTAACATTATTTACAAGTATGTATCACAAAAGAGAAAACCTTTGAGAAACCACTAGACTTACCGAAATACATATAACACGTTCGCGGACATAGGTCCAATTATGATGTGACAAATTTGCAAAAACAGGTTGGGAGATGATATGAAATTTTTCTTTAGGAAATTTACCATTATATGTTATTTTATATACATACATTCAGAATGTAAGATAAAAATAAAATGGAAGTATTTTGATAAGCCTTAAGTTCTTGAATGCGATGAGATAGAAATGAGTTTACCCGGTGATAATAAAAAAGATGGGTAAAGGTGAAATTTTTTTTTTTTTTAATGAAAGACAAATATTCCCTGATTACGAATAACCGGACAATATTTGAAAATCTCCTACTACCATCACAGTAAGCGGAAGATGTTGCTTGTGTCGTAAATGGAGGACTTAGCCAGCCGAGGAATTGAACTCACGACTCCTGGGTAAGACCCAAACGCGATGCCAACTCAGTCACTGACCGGTCAAACAAATAGCATAACAAAATATCATCGACATTATGCAATATTTCAATAGATTGTAAAGGGCGAACAAATGTATTATAATCCAACGGTTAGAGGTGTTTTGTCCGCGAACGTGTTAAGCTAAACAGACAGAATATTATAAGCCAAGCGTTTCCATAATACGGTGACAGAACCAGCAACAACTGACACACATGTGATAAGGGGCGGGGCAGACAGAGCGTGGCTTAAGCTCTTCATCAACCAGCATTAATTCATGATACGGCTACCTTTATGTAACATTTCACAAAACATATACCAGATTATAACAATTACAAAATATATTGAAATTTAGACAGATAAATGCTGAAATTTTTTATAGACAATGACACAATGAATGTCACTAGTTTAGAATTTTGCGAATGATGTCAAGAATAAAAGAAAACTTCTATTCGGGAAAAAATGCGCTTGTTTTTCATATGAAAGAAGTAACATAACAAAGCCATTAATTAAATATTTAAAATTACTCTTTACTTATCAAAATACTCAGTTGTGAGACAGGGTGAATGTTACAAACGGTAGACTACGGAAGTGAGCACAAGAGGCGGCAAGCTCACTGAAGCCTTGCATGGTGCGGCACAAACCTCGAAGGCAAGAGGTTAGCGAGAGACAGGCGCGTCTGCTGGGCACAGGCCGAGAGGCACTGCAGGAGCTCCGAGGGCGGAGGCGCGCCCACCTCCACCGCCGCCAGCCCCGCCCCCACTAACACCTCTCCGCTGATACTCTCATTCATGTTGTATATCTGACGCATCAATTCCAGGCGGTGCCTACAATGGGGCACACCACTCAGTTTCTTTGGTTTCCAATAAGAGTCAATTAACTCTTTTCCGCGTTCAAATATTTATCATAATTTTGACAAATCTATTTCAAACATGCCGAGGGCACAATAACACTCATGTAATGAATCGCCTGGGTTCAAAAGGTATGTAATTTGGAAGGGTGTAAACAAAAGATGATGAGATTTCCATGAATGAAAAGCTGACACAATAATTTTAATTTGCAACTATTGCAAAACCAAATAAGCGAGGTTAACAAAAAGTGAGATTGCGGTCAAAAGAAAAAACACATTTCTTACTTGATGAACCAAAACCTGAGGATTGTACAATCAATTATTATGAAACAACGCAACGAGAATAATACTAACACATATTGGGGATAATGATTTTTCAAAAAGAGATTCCATACACCATGTAATTTGGCAAAGTAAAATGACTACATACCGTAACTTTTCTAAGGTCCAGTAATGAGTGGCTCCATTCTTAGTATCCGTAACTTCCACAGCCACAATGGTGGGCGGGTAACGCTTGCTGAAGTCATCATCATCATCAGCATAAGTTCTGTTGGCGACAAACTCAGGCGGCAGGGGGGAGTACAGAGTATCGGTCAGCAGTGTGAACTGGAACTGAACCTTCTTCTTTAGCTCAACAGAGATGGCATTAGCCTCCTTGAGGAATATGGCATTTCCCCAAAGGTCATCTCGCAGGGAGGTGAACTGGTGATACTTCCACTTGCGGAAGGCCCATGCTGCTAACCCAGCCTCGCGCACACTCCAGCAATATGTTTCAAAGAGAGGATTCACTGAAAGAAAGTTGTTAACCATATCATAAATTAAAAAATGATTTATTTTTTTAACAAAAAATATTGGAAAATAAATATAAGACCTGAGATATAATTTTCATATTCTTATTTACCCATTAAAGTACTCAAAAAAGAATTAGAACTTACCAAATATGTCCTCCTCATTGTGGAAGTCTTCAGGAGTGTAAGAGCTGTACATGGACATGGTGACGCTTTGTTCCTCGACTTGACGCTGGAGAGCATCTATTCGGGCCTCGTAACTCTGTTATAATGAAAAATAATAAATTTTTAAAAGAAAACCCATACAATATTGTAAACAGTTGAAATTTAAAGATGGTGCTAAAAAAATAATAATTTTTGTTTGTTGAAACAGGTTGCGCTGGCAGGTATATTCAATTTGAAAAAGGAATACATTTTTATCGAGAATCTTTTAAAATATGTAGGCACATAAAACTTACTTTTAACATTTTCTGTTCTAGTGCCAACGTTGAGGTTTTTGTTGGACTGCTTTAGACATGGTGAAGAAATTATGTGTAACATTATAATTTAGTGACATTAGTTTGACCAGGTTAGGTTAGATGCTAGATTAAGTTAAGAGGGTACATTACTTTTCTTTGCTCTTCAAACTCCTGGTCTGCTTGCTCTTTTTCTTTCCGGAATTGTTCCTCAAGAGCGCAGAGTCTTTTCTGCATCTCTGCTTTCAAATCGATACCCTGCTTCTCCAACAACTCACACTGAGCAAAGTTCCAATCTACGGTCTCACCAATTGCTAAAAACAACAATAAATAAAATATTGTGCTTGAGATAAAAAATATCACAGCACAAATTATTTATGCCCATTATCTCAAAAATGACAGTTCTGAATAGTGTTGGCAGTTATACCAATAACCAACTAAATACCGGTTATTTGCGAAATACCCGCAGTTCCGCTAGCGGCCGCTCGGTTATTTGGTTATTTGGTTATTTTGGTTATTTTGGTTATTTTGGTTATGGATATTTGACAAAAGGGGACAGCGCTATACGGGCTCCATGCTGCATGTATACCTGTCTTTTTCTTTAGTGAGGCAAAACGAGACAGAGCTATATAGTTCGTATAGCGCTATTCCTTTCTGTGAGGTGAGAACTACCCGATACCCGGAATACCCAGAATACCCAGAATACCCAGTAATACCCAATACCCATTGACAAAACCATAACCAAATAACCAATAACCAACTGATAACTGAAAACTTAGATAACTAGATAACTAGACAACTGTAGCCAGTCAGTAGGTCAGTACGCCAATAGTAACTAGCATTCACAGCGAACAGTTAACCCTCCAACGATTGTAACTGTATTTATTTCTTTCGATAGATTTTTTTTTAAGTTTGTGGAAATTTTTTTAAAATACAAATTAATATTTATCATAGTTTATTGTGTTGTTTAGAATAATAAGTTAAATGAGTGTTGTTTATTTGTAAAAATCGTGACTTTTTAAATATGGCAGGCAGTATTTAGACCCAAAAAAAGCGCTGTGTAAATTATGTAAAACTTTTTTTTAATTATAAAAGTTCTACATGAAACTTAATCTTTTATCTAATTAATCAAAATTGTAGCGTTTACGTAATTCTACAAGAATTGCTGCTATGTAGCAAGATATAAAATTATAACAAAAAAATCATGCAAACATTATTTATTTATTTTGTACACAAAGGGTTATTATTACACTTTGCTCCCTTCAGATTCTCTGCTCGGTACTCGCCTCGGGTTCCCATTGTTCCCAATACCCACTGTACTAACCGCAACTACGCCTAGCTAGAGCTACGGCTCGGTTATTCGGTTATTTAGTTATTTCAGTTATTTGGTTATTTTGGTTATGGTTATTCGGCAAAAGGGGACAGCGCTATATGAGCTCCATGCTGCATGTATATCTGTCTTTTTCTTTAGTAAGGCGAAACGAGACAGAGCTATATAGTTCGTATTGCGCTATCCCCTTTGTGAGGTGACAACTACCTAATACCCAGTTATACCCACTGACAAAACCATAACCAAATAACTGAAATAACCAACTGATAACTAACTATCCACCTAGCCCTAGCCATTAGCCCAGTAGCCAGTATGAAGCGGCAATGTAAACACGCGCAAGTATTTGAGGGAGTAATCAGTATATACGGTACATTTTTTATACGAATCAACCATTGTATTTTGATCCTACAAAGGAATTTACAATGTTTTGATAAAATTAATGACTTATTTACTAGTTGAACTTGGGAAATAACAAACACAAAAATAAATATTGGGGTATCCCATTAAAAACTAATTTACTTGTCCGTTATTATTATTTTCAAGGAATTGTGGTATTTTTAAATGCGAGAATAATATAAATAGTTAGCATTCAAAGGAGTGATAAAAATAATTTATAATATTCCTAATTCTTATTGTTTGAGACGTCATGACATACAATCTGAATTTTTATCTTATTTACCCCACTCTCTAATAAAAAAAATCAAATGTTTCCATTGTACAATAGATGTATTTGATATTTTTGTTAATTTAAACCATTTAAAAATGGTCTGCTACTACTTAAACGATAACTTATCTATTTCTACAAGACGTATGATATGGATTCTATGTAGAAATATATAAAATTGGAACATAAAAATACAAATCAAGTGAACGATTTTATTTTATTTTTCACGCCCGCTAATTGTTGTTCCTGGTTGTCACCGCCCCCGATCGGTGCTTATCTCGGGTCCCCACTCGCCAATACTATATAGTATATAGCCGAACAACCGAAATAACCAAAATAACCAAAATAACCAAAATAACCAAATAACCGTTATATAACCAGTTATTTAGCTCCTAATAACCAGTTGGTTATGGTATTGAAATTCTGGCTAGTTACCCAACACTAGCCAGAGGCGCTCGGCTGCTGTCCGGTGGTGATTCCTGCGGTGGTGGATATGTTCCTTGATGGGATCACGGCGCTGGAGGGCAGGAGGCGAAGGGCACTCGACTGCACTCGAACGGTGGGCGTTGGGGTTCGGCGGTTCCTGCCGAGTTTTCTCGCAGCGTCTCAGGCTGGGGATGCAAGTGGCCTGCTTGCTTTGTAGGAGACGGGAGTCTCGACTACGACCACTGGCCGGACGGTCTCTACTGACTCGTCTCTGTCCACTACTGATCTTGCTTCGGCCAAAGTCCCCCTTTTTAATCACATCCGAACTATTCTTCGGGTTCTTTCGTGAACTACGAACTGTGGCTCGGTGGCTTTTAATTAGTTCGCTGTTAATCCCCGTAACTGCGTTCTTCTGGCGACTGCGAAATTCCCGGGATTTGAAGCCGGGCGTTTGTAAATTACCCTCAGGTAGACAGACCTCGGGTATCGTATTATGGATTAGCATAAATCGGTGTTTCCCGCACTTATGGCTTGTATCAATAGTTATAACTAAAATTTAAAAACTTTAAATAAATAACTTATATTTTAAAGATCTATTCCACTTGCAAATATTTTCTATGTGTCTGAATAAAATGCACTTTATTTTTACGATCTTTCTTTTCCATAGGTCTCCTTTGAATAACTGCTTTAATTTTTAAAATAATTATTTATGAACGGATAGCAATACTGTGATTGTACTCATCATCGTTTTTTCATTACGTTATTTATAAAAGCGTATTAAATTATTATATAACGAGCTCATTAAATGATAATAATGTTATGTGATAACGTAAAAAAAATATCAGGTTTGATTTTTTTCACAGTTTCCCCATCTTTTTACCTGCCAAATTGAAAAAAAAATTATACTTTATACAGAAAATAAGGATACGCACTGAATAAATCAAATTTATAATTTTATTACTACAAACATAGATGATTGAAAAAAGGGAGATGGGGCATGCACCATTATTAATATGAAACCGCGCGCACAAAGTGCTGCCAAAATCGTTCACCCATACTACTGCAAACCATATCTATGCACAGCGAAGTCAGTCATTGTTTCTACTTACATGTCAAACGTAACTGGGCGAGAGTCAGCACGCCTCTATGACATATCTCCCTTTGTTTCTATTAGCTATAATTATAAACGAATGACAATTTATGTTTTTAATGTGAATGTTATAAATTATTACTCTTTCATTTTTTTTTCACTAACTTCAATGGAGGAAAAACAAGCACTGCATTGTTGGGACAATTATTACAAGTATTCGTATTTTTTTGGCTCATAATTTTATTAAAACCGCCCTACCCGTACGAACGTACGAGATACGGCCGCTATATTAACGCCAGAACGCAACAAGCCGTATCCCGTACGTTCAGGTACGGGATACGGCTTGTAAAGTAACATTCGTATGGGTCAAGTTTGTTCCTGGATCATCTCGTTTAGTATTTCGAGGTCAGCCGAAGCTAACGGATGAGTTCGGGTATTTTCGTCTCTCCCATACAAGTTAAGTCACTAGTCACACGTATTGTTATTGCGAAATCTAATGAAATAAAACTCGATTTTTTTTTACTAACTAACTAACTAACTATCACGCCATTAGGCAGAGAGGACGGACCGCCAAACAACTCGATCTTGGCATACACTTCTTGCTTCATTCACATTCATACAACGCCTCATACATTCTCTTCTGTTATTCCGACTTCTGACATGGCCCGAATCGAGTATTTGATTCACTTGATCGTGCCATGTCTTCCTCGGGCGTCCCCGGCTTCTTCTTCCATTCACATTCGCGTCATATATTCTCCTTACACTCCTTTCTTCGTTCATTCGCTCTACATGCCCAAACCATCTATGCGTCCCTTTCTTAATCTTGCTCACTACGCTTAGATCAGACTTGCATTCTTTACGAATCTCAACATTTTTCACACGATCATACATGGTTTTACCACACATTCGTCTCAGCATTCAGTCTACTTTCATCCTTCCTGTGCCAGTTCCATGCCTCACTACCATACATCAGAGTTGGTATCAGCACTCCATTGTGGACTGCTAGCTTCGCTTCTTTCGACAACTTTTTGTTTGCGCCAACAGCGTTCAGTACTCCGTTAAGGGTCCAGTATAAGACCGCGTATTCACCGCCGTTAGGAATTTTAGGCCTCAAACTCAAAACCACGGACCACCACGATCCGGCAGCAGGATTGGGGAAATGTGGATAATGTAGACCACGCCAGATTAAAAAAATGTTCATCGTATTGATGCAATACGAAACAAAAAACATTTGCTCTATATTTTTTCGTTTATTCGCTGTGTAACAATAAATTAATAGAAGCTTGACAGACTTAACTTAGCAGTCGGAAAAGGGAGGATTTTTTGCCGCTTACTGCAAAGTAAAGCAAGTCGATCTGTTGGTATAGGTTAGGGTAAATGATGAGAATATGTTTTTTTTTTAAATTTTGCATATAATGTATTAATAATTGACAGTACCCATACAAAGTACCTTTCACAAAATATTTTTTTTGTTACTATTTACGTATTTATTTCTTCACATCATAATCTTTTATTTTTGCTTCGGAAATATTATAGAAATGGGTAACGTGGATCACCTGCTCAGAAATACTTGTAAGCACAGTTTTTGACATAGGGAATTATTTTCATGGTTTTTGAATCAAGGAATTCGATTTTCGATTGTCCACTTGTGGATTCAAGATGGTTGAAATGAATTAGATGCTTTTTTTATATGGCTGTTCTTTCAATGGCTTTGTTTTTCATTAAGTTAAGGAATCCGACTATTACATTTAACTTAGGAACCAAGATGGCGGATGTGAATTAGATCCCGTTTATTAAACGGGAATAAGAATTATTTGTTTTTTGATAATTTTTGGGATTTCGAAACGGCCTTCAATATTGTATACTAAACAGCAGTAAAAATATAACATAGGTAGATAAATAACAGTGATTTACAACCCACTCCAGATGCAGACAATAAGCTTGAATACAATTCACCAGTAGTTCAGTCAATGAAGGCAATAAGAAAAACTGAAATTTTTACAGGTGAATAATACCTATAACAGGGAGTATTTTCACAAAAGTCTCCTATCTTCCCCTTGCCCCTCTCACACGCAAAGTAGACCAAATATTCTATAATTTAAAATCAAATACGTTTCTAAGGACTTAATAGTGTCCGAGATACAGCGGTTCTAAATTATGCAAATTTTTTGTAAGTTATCATATTTCGCTATTTTTTAGTGTTTTGGTCAATTTTGACAGTGAAGGAGTAATTTTTCGGTAAAGGTTAATCTATACTTTATAAAGGAGGCTAAAGATGGTACAAATTGAAAACAAATTGGTCTCCAAGGACCTAATATCGTCTGAGATATAGTTGTTCTAAATGAAGAAAAACATTCTTTGTTATCCATTCTTCGCATTTGATTTCAGTGTACCTCCAAACACTTTAATTCCGATTTTGAACCAAATCGGTAGAGAACCCAAAATTCAAAATGAACATCGAAATTAATCAGGTTGACATTAAATTTGACATCAGCACCCCCCTAACATGACTTACGCCGCTTTCTAACCAAATCGGTGTGAATATCTAGAAATTCAAGATAAAACTAAAACTATGGATTTTGATAGGCACAGATCGGCATACTTATATATGCAGTCGGAGGCGTCAAGATTGTAAATTATATGGGCACAAAAATGTTAAGATTTTAAAAATAATTCGTTCATTCATTAGTTTTGCTTTTGACAGCCTGCAAAGATATAATCTTATAGATCTATACCACGTCCGTCAGTTTTTTTCCAGTGCGCCGGTCTTTTATATTGTGCCGTATAATAAATTAATCACTTTTTGGACCATCTTAAAGAACGTTGCAAAGAAATTTGATTACAACAAAAATCTAAAATACGTAATTCCTACATTCCGGTGGCAGTTTAACACCTCTCTTCCCAGCTATTCGTCATAAAACAGACAAAAATATCGAATTTCAAATCGACGTGCGCTCGCTCAGAAGGGCTTCTCACAACTGATTTACTCCGGCGAAATAAATCGTTTTATCAACAATCGCGCGGGCCGGAGATTCTCATAGGTTTTTTGTATGACGGAACTGAATTTAAAAATTCATGAACTTTGAGGGAATTACAGAGAAAATCTAGATTTACTGAATTATTTTTAATAAACGCTCTTGGTTCTTGATCTTATTTACTCTGAGATTGTGGAAAGATTTTAATTAAATATGTTTGTAATGGGTGCAGTTAACATAACGGCGAAGGCACTGTCGAGCGTTTTACTTAAAATTATAGTAGATATTTCATATATAATGTAAAAGATTACAGTTTAAGAATTTACGTCACTGAAAACCTTAGACACTTTCGTAACTTTCTGTTAAGAAGTTGCAGATAAATTATGTGTTGTATTGCTTACGTTAGCATACTGCGAAGTGACGTTTAGCGCCTTATTTGAGACTGCCCCCTTAATGGAGTTTCCTGCATTCACCCTTCTTTCAGTATCCCTATCAGTCTTTCCATCTCTCGTAAACATACTTCCCAAATACAGAAACTCATCTACCTGCTCCAAGTATTCATCATTCACAACTATATTGCACACTGTTTTAGTACTCTCTCTTTCAAACACCATTTTTTTACCTAGTTTTTAATAACCCAACGGACGAGTGGTTAAGCGACTAGCGAAAAGTTACCTTCAGCCACGTTGGTGACATTGACAGATTAGTTTTTATTCTGTTTTAATGGTGACCTAGCTAGATAAGGGAAATGGACCTTTAGAGTTCCATATAAATATGTAAACTTTTTTTTAAATAAAAAACTAAATCAAATATAATCATGTTATTATTAAGCTCTGCAAGTATTTTAAGATTTTCATTATTGTGACAGCTGCTTTGGAGTTTAAAACTATGGTGTTTGAAATGATCCATGTCTTCATTAATAGCGAAAAATTAACTCACAGTACCTCCCAGAATAAAGCATTTAATTAACACAATTATTTTCTAAGTAAATCGGTTTTTACCGTCGTCTCAATGTGGACTAACCACAGTTTTAAAATGGCTTTGAACGTCGAAATAGCACTCACAATAATTAAAAAAAAAACTAAAATTCATTTAGAACTTAATAATATATTTATTTATTGATAGAAGCAAAATAAAAGTAAGGTCAACAAAATGTTCGCATTATGCGTTGAGTATTGAATTCATGAAAAAAAATTATATTACACTATAAAGTAAAGAAGAAAAGAAACATTACAGTAACAAGTGCACAATCAAGGAAAATAATAATACATTAAAATTAATAACATAATAGGTGCAAATCGAGGAAAACAAGAATATATAAAAACATATACACCATAATAAGAGTACATATATATGTATTATTTAAAAATGAACATGGTATTTGATTTGTTTAAATTTTATAGATGAGTTGGAGATTATCTTCATTGATCATACCCATGTTCGTAATACAGACGACACATGTTAATACCCATTAAAAACTTCTTACGCTTTTTAAGGTCATTTTATAAATATCTCCAATCCTAAATATTTCAAATAAATACCAACTCTTCTTGTGCCACCAATCTTCTAATAAATGTTACATCAATAGAGAAGGAGGACAAAATAGCAACTGTAAAAATATCATCTCCATGCCTAAATTTTCCAATAAAACTGTGTTCATCTGAAGCGATCTGCCAGGTAAGTATGTTTTTTCTCAATCTGATTGTACATAATTAGATAAAGAATAAGAAATAATATTTGTACAGTGCCCTTGAGGTGATTTTTCACTAAAACGGCGCTATACAAATCATCCAATTATTATTATGCGGCAGAGAGAATACTAAGATTAATTTGAATTTTAAACTTTTAATTTAAAAAAATATAATTAAATGAAGTTCTACGCATTAAACACAATAGGTAACAATTAATGTTTACCACATCTGCAAAAAAAATATTTATGCTCTCACTTCATTACAAGTCAATAATAAATAAATACAAAAATAAAACCAATGGAGCTTCACCGCAAAGTGTCATTAGATACGCTCATATATTTGAAACATGCGAATATTTTAAAAGATTGGCCATATTTATTAGCGGGTGTCGCCCCCTTTTGAACCTATAAAACAGAAAGATATTCACAAACTAGATTAGAAAACAACGATGTGTCGCATTGGGCTGTTGGTTATCATATTAACTATCGCCTGTGTCCAGGGTAAGTTGTCAATATGTGCTATCTAGTCATAACCTTGCTAAATAAAGTCATTTACAGTACAAACCGTGTTAAAAAAAAAGGTTCAAGCTTATACAATTTTGTATGAACCTCAAGTGTGAGTTCCAAAAGTTTATTTTATATCATGAAAGGTTTCTGGTATCTGAGAATTAACGAGATTTAAAAGCGTCTTACAGTTCCGTTGGTTGCTCGTAGCGGCGAGACCATGGTTTATTAGTAAAATGTTACATACACATATTTATACGTATTCCAGATAATGTAAGTGCTGACATACTTGATGTCCCGTACATGGCTGCCGTTCTCTTTCGGGAGTGGGAAACCTCAGTATTTACATTTCAATGCAATGGAGTCATCATCAGCAAGAGACATGTTTTGACCACTGCCACATGTACTGGGTAGGAATTTTGCATGCTTGCTTTGTTTTTTGTATTCACCAGCTATCGTAATTTTACGTATTGAAACAGTCACTCATTATTTTAATAATAGACATTTGAACACGTCAATACATTTTCTCTTGATAATATTTTAGCGAAACTAACTAACCACCATCCTAATTCTCCACGGGAATTTCTTTAGCATTCATATATCGTCTCATACATCGTACGCATCATTTATGTTGACTCTTTTTTTTATTTTTTTTATTTGATTTACTTGATTTTTGATCCGTTTGACCGCGCCATGTCTTTCTGGGGAGTTCCCGACTTCCTCTTCCATTCTCGTCTATTCTCCTTCACCTCTCCATCTTAGGGTTCCTTTCCAAATCTTGGTTATTGGCCTTAGTTCATTATTGTCATAAAATTACTCAATACATCATGCTAATCGCCTTGCATTGTTTCTTCAAGACACATTATATTGTATATTCACGGCACACACGCCTTGGGGATCTCATTTCCATTGCATCTTCTGTATTTTCGCTATTCCCCGTCAGTTCCACGCCTGTCTGTCATTCCTACATCACAATTGATTTTTATTCACAATTTCAGGGACGGTTATGAAAGAGATATAAAGGTTAGAGTTGGGTCGTCTTACTCTAACAGAAGAGGACAAATACACACGGTAGATACTATACGAAAACATTCCAAATTGAGCCCTGACTTGGATGCTGACATTGCAGTCCTTACACTATCTCAACCCTTAAAGCTCAGTTATCGAGTTGCAGTGGCGAATCTACCCAAACGAAATGCCATAATAGAGGGTTGGAATGTGGGTGATATAAATATAGCATATTATACAGATACTGCGGTAAGTTGAATGGTATCTTTTTACCGATTCTTTCGTAATCCTCTAACTAGCTGGGGATCAATACAATACCCCTCATAATACTGGAGGATCTGGGTTCAAGTCCTAAATGCGACTATTATCTTTTTATTTTCTGTGGAAAAACATAGAAAATGAAAACCGATAGAGATCGGTTTCATATAGTTTTTGATACATACTCTTTTCAATATATATTATATATTCGTTATCTTGCAAAGTGGTAGATACTCTCAGCATCGCCCTAATGAGCCACTATTCAGTATCAAAACGTTGTTTGAAACGGCTTTAGCCGTGTCTAGTTAGCAGATTTGAATTGCCAGGTACTTCCCAACCTTCCACTATTCCATCTCCTTCCCTTCACCAGTTCCTTCAGCCTCATTTCATACTCCAATTAGGGATGCCATAGTCCTACTGGCTTCGGATAGTTATGCGCAGTTAGGACTAATTTAGTTTTTAAGGGTATGTATATTATATCAATACTATTATTATTTCACATTAAAATGAAGTGGTGTTAAATGTATTTCTAGAGTAATAATTTGTATTTATATTCAACATCAACTGTTTAGATCCTAGCGGTCTATTGAAACAACTTGAATTTTTAAAATATTCCAAAAAAAAAGAAAAAAATATAAGTGGGACCAAGACTAAGCCCAAATCTCCTGCTTGACAATAGTTGTTTCCAATAGGGTATTTTTTATCTTTTTTTCATTTGCTACAAAATCTGGGATAAAATTGAATTTTTATGGTAACGATTTAAAATGTTCCATTTTTGATATTCCGCCAAAACGACAAATTCTCTTTTATTTGTGAAAATGGCGTTGTTGACGTCACGTCGACTAACGACGTTGTCATATTTTAGTACGATTATCAGAATCAGAAATACAAACATTAAATCTTCCACATATTTTTAACGGTATCCGAAGTTGGTGAAAATACCATATTGGGTCAGCGAACCCTGTCGTTTTAAAAAATAATAACACTTTTCCGACTTACTTACAATTATTTATGTAATTCAATTTGTTTCGGAGAATAATATCGTCATGCATGTTTTTTTCAGTTATATCATTCCTCCACATTCATAAAACATGAAACCACCTCTGATTGCAACAGCTACTTCAGGACGGAACCACCATTCGTGAATCTGTTGACAAAATACATGATATGTGCAAAATTAACGATGAAATCTCATTATAATTCACCCACTGACAGCCTCGGGGCACCTTTGTTATTCAATGGAACCATTTATGGTATATATTCATGGTACCGCGCGGATTCCCTTTCTTTATTAGTTTTTACGCGAGTCTCTGCTTTCTCAGAGTGGATTAACTCATCGCGTATCGACTGAATTGTGGAGGAAAATGATGGCATGAATACTGAAATTATTTCATGCACAAATTTTTAATTCTTTCATCTCTTAAAGGTTCTAAACATTTTTTTATTGATGATTTTGGAGTTAAAATATCAAGTTAAAGCTACAAATTAAGCCATTAAAAAAATTAAGCAATGGATCACGCGTGGACTTATAATCGCAAGCCAACACAGGAACAAACTATACAAACTTTACAAAAACTATGAGAAATACTGCACGACAAAGAGTATTTTATTTACAGATTTTTTTTTAAATATCCTTTTAAAGAAATGTAATCAAGAATACTATGCTAAAGAATTATAATTTTCTGATAACAATTCAGAAAAAACGTGGCAAGTCATAAACGAAATCTCAAATAGAAAGCATAAAGTACAAACTTTCCCCGAAAAAATTGTAACAGTAGATAAATTAGTATTAACGGATATGGGAAAAATTGCAAATAAATTTAATGATTTTTTTATAAATGTTGCATCAGATTTAATAAATAACAATCCTTCATTTAGAAATAATACATCCAGACCTATTCAAATGGACATTGACAGTGAAAATACTCCTGTTTTATCTAAATTTAAACGCGTAACTTAATCAGAAATTTTAAAACACATTGATAATCTCAACACAAATGCAGCCACTGGTACAGACGAATTGAGCTGCACTACAATTAAATCAATTAAACAACATATATCCTTACGTCTGCAACATATATTTAATTCCTGCCTAGAAAAAAACACTTTCCCAGACGCGTTTAAACTCTCAAATATTGTACCAATCCATAAATCTGGATCAATTTCTAAAGTAGACAATTACAGACCAATATCGCTGATATCCCAACTTGCAAAGATATTAGAAAAAATAATAAACATACAAATCCTAGAGTTCCTAGAGTCTAATGCACTTTTGTCCTCAAATCAATATGGGTTTAGATCAGGTCTTAGTACAGATGATGCCTTATTTAATCTAACAAGAAATATATATACTAATCTTGACTCAAATATGAAAAGTCTAACTATTTTCTTAGACTTAAAAAAGGCATTCGATACCGTTAATCATAATATATTGATTAGAAAACTCAATAATATAGGAATTAAAAATAACTGTCTTTCATTATAAAAAAAAATTATCTACATGATCGCCGATAATGTAGAAAAATTGGTGCTAATGTTAGCAAACAAGAATCTGTGAAGCATGGGGTTCCTCAAGGAACAGTTATCGGCCCGTTATTGTTCCTCGTTTACATCAACGATCTATGTAACATGAAAATAACGGGGAAAAGTTTTCTCATTTGCTGATGATACTGCAATGACAGTACATGGTAAATCCTGGAACGAAGTCACTGAAAATGCCAATAAATGCACCTCCATTATCAGAGAATGGCTCAACCAAAACCTTTTAACTCAGAACTGTGAAAAAACTACTTACATTCCTTTCTACAATACCAAAATGATGGCACCTCTGACCAACCTAAATATAAGGTCCCATAACAATGTTTGCAACCCTGTTAAATGCCATAATTGTACAGAAATGAGTTCAGGAAATACAGTTAAATATTTAAGAATTATAATAGATAGTTAACTCAAATGGACATATCATGTAGAAAATCTTGTAAGTAAATTAAGGTATTTAACTTACATATTTAAACGTTTGAATAACACACTTGATATCAAAATAATTAAAATGGTATACCATGCACTGGTGCAATCAACAGTATCTAATGGAATAATCGGAAGGGGGGGGGGAATTTATAATACTTGCCTTAAAGCACTTGAAACATCTCAAAAATTAATACTAAAAATAATAATACACAAAGAAAGTACCTTACCCTCCGTGCAACTATTCCATGAGGCTGTACTGTTAGATATAAGAAAAAATTATTGTCTACAGTGCCTAAAATATGTATTTTCAAAACAAAAACTATTCCCAAAAAACGAAAATCGCTCTAGTAACAGCATAAATAACGTTCTTGAAGTACCTTAAAACTAGGGAGAAGTGTAAAACTAGGCTTGCGCAGAGACATGCTTTTTTTATTGCTCCTAAATTTTTTAATTTTCTATCTACAGAATGTAAGTGTCCACACATATCATCTTTAAACAATATACAAAAATTCAAATAAAAAACTGGATTAAAACCAAAGATATCAACCCTTTCCTGCTATAACTGTATATTTTCCCCACTTTTCTTTGTTTGTTTTCGATTTGTTTTCTTATCTAACTTAAAATCGTTTATTTAACTTACCTTCAACATCCATGTATTAATACAAATAAACTAATATACTGCAATTCACTGATACCAGGTATACCCACGCCCTGGCCTTGCCTACGTGGGATTTTTTTGTTTTATATACATTACGCATAGGTTGTTCAGATGTATTTATAAATTAATGTTAAAAAATAAATAAATTATAATCATTGTACCTTGTTTGTCTGAATGTATGTATCAAAAACTGAATTAATAAATAAAAAAATAAAAATTTTAAAAATTAAATATGAACATGATAATGAAAGTTTTTTCGCCCTTACTCGGGATTATTATTATTTTTTTTAAATTATGAAGTTTTAAATTCTTGTTTGTCGTTTGGGCGCCATAATTGATTTGACAGCGAAAGTAATGCCTTGTGACGACTATCACTATCTCTAAACAAAGAAACATTCATTAATTGATAAACTAAAGTTCTTAAAAACTTAAGACAAGATTTTTGTGCATAGCGCAAAGGGTAACAATTATTATTTTTATAAACAATAATTATTAATCTAAAACACTCATCCAAATTGAAAAAACCTTCCGAGCAAAGATAAATGTCGCCGGCAGGACATACTAATAAAGTTGGTTGTTTACAGGTGAAAATATAATAAAAACAGTAATTATTAAAAAAAAAAAAAATGGAACACTAGTATATATTGATTAACTTGGCGGGTTTGCGACAAGCCGACGTAGCTCAACGGTAGAGCATCTAACCGGACATTAGAAGGGTGCGGGTTCGTGTCCTGCCGGCGACATTTATCTTTGCTCGGAAGGTTTTTTCAATTTGGATGAGTGTTTTAGATTAATAATTATTGTTTATAAAAATAAAGAAACATTCATTTGAAAATTTTATTTCATTTCAAACATTTATTTTTTAAAAATTGATTTGAATAATAAAATCATTAAGTAGGTATCTACTTGTGTTTTCCATTTCGAAAATATTCTACCCAAACGAACCATCTTCTTTTGAATATGTAATCTGTGGTTAACCTCTATAAAACATGGCAAGTGCAATGGTTTTCATATTAATTTTAAAACGTTATACCAACAGTTTAACATATTGGATTTCATTCAAACTCCTCTTTAGATTTTCCCGGCACTAATAAAAACAAACTGTGCTATTTTCAGCGAAACCGGTGAAGTAATTTTCCCGAAAATCGAGGACAGACAGACAAACATAAATTTTGTATATATATAGAGACTTAAGCTTATTTTTGTTTTGGCTTTAAGGGAGGCAATTAATCAGTCTGTGTGATAAGTCGATCACACTTTAGCATCCATTATTTCAGTGCATTATTTCAAAACCCGTAGGTACCTAATTCGAAAGATGAAAGTTTCCTTAACATTTTTTCCCTCCCTTTTTATGAAACGAAAAAAAAACTTTTTTTACAGACTTTACCAGGAATTATAATTTTAACATATAATAATAGAAACCCGGTCGGCTAAAGTATAAATAAAAGTAATGTAAAACAAAGTTATTGTTTTATTATTTAAATTATAATGTCACATCACCAAGTTACCGCTTCATATGAAAATATATTATAATTTCATTCCACGACATCGTGTCAATTCCCACATTTTTGACATGTCGATTTTGAAACACAGAAAACTCTTAAAGAATAAAAGAACACTACATTGCCTTGGACTGGACCCAATAAGCAACTGCAAAAGTGGCGTCACAAGGACAAGGCCCGCAGAATTTGCAAAAGTCGTTAACAAAAGTCGTTTTCGTCAGTACCGTTCCTCCTTGCAAAGGGAACGGTAGGAGTGCTACCTCCCCTACCAGCCTCGCTCCGTAGATTGGGATCAGCCGACCTTATACAGTTCACTTGTGTGCCAGATTACGTCTGGTACAGTGTCTCTATTCAATTTTCAAGCGGGTATGGGTACCATCGCCCCGGAAACCGTTTATTGGATAAACAACACCTCTACAATAATTAATTTTATTACCACGTTTAATTGCTACTTTTGGTGACTTAGCAGGGGTGCCTGCATTCACGAGGCTAGGTATTTCCAGGTCTTGGTGGCGGATCCGTCTATCTACCAACTGCGTGGCCGGACTCTCTCAACCCATCGCCTTGCACTGCAGTGGGAGGGATCCCTGCATACATCTGTCACTCCTGGATACACTGACAGCCAGATTCCTACCCACCTCTTATACTTTTTTCCTTCCCAGAACTTCCTCTCCATCATTTTCTTAAAAAAACTTTCCAAAGAGTATCCCCAAAGGTGGCGTAGGCCTTGAAGGAAATTGTTTTCCTCAGGGCCTTCTGTGTGGAGTTAATATAAAAAAATATATACGAGTACTCTCAAGTCAGTTAAGTATGAGCTATTGTGACTTGATTACATCTTAGAATAGAGAAGATGGATTTTATTTGGTCGTTGAATTACATTCGCTCATTTTTATCGATTTTATATTTACAATTTTTATTACTAATATTATCCTCAATTAACTCAAATAAGCCATTCAAATTGGAAAAATGAGATCAATAAAATTGTCTCAATAACTTAATTGGTAAAATTGTTGGCGATAGGTCTTGGGAGTCTGGGTTTAATTCCCAGTTGCGACTCTTATCTTTTTATTTACTACGTCTTCATTGCTTTTATTTCAATATGCGAGTATATTATATATGAGTGGTAGTTAATGGTAGGTCATGTAAACCACAGACACATATGTGTTTGTAGCATACATGGGCGAGGAAATAAATGTATGGTATTTGTGTTGTTCCTAGTTGTAGTAATTACCCTGTGAATTGTAGGTTCCGAGCAGAAAATCACATTGTCAGGAATACATTTTTAACTATTTTATTATTCTCTTCGATGAATTATAAAATCGCGTTCTATGGACCTAGATTCAAGGAGCTAATCGTTCTGCCACGGAGTTCGATAAATAAAACTGAAACGACTCTATTTATTTGGTGACATACAAGTAGGGAGATTTCTCCGATTAAAAGGATTATACCTATGTAGGTGTATAAGGTTTTGATGATTTTTTTTATTGTAGGATGCAAATATGTAACTAACCCCCAAATAAATGCCCAAATATGCATTATGCATATTAGGCTAATAATAATAATGATTGAATAATTTGTATACCGCCGTTTTTTTTATGAAAAATTACCTCAATAACGAAATGCATGTAATCCGATGTATAATCGGGGCTAGTTGTTATGTTTTTTGTGCTGCAATCTGACTCAGGCCGTGCGTAAAAATAAAATACGGAGCTAAAACGGGCGAAATATTTATCCGCTATTTGTATTATGAGTACCTAAAGAGAAACGAATTATTTCAATAATATTCTAAATTTTGGTACACTTTCTATGAATATCGGTAGATAGATAGATTTTAGCTAAAATGGCATCACTAGTTTGGAGTTCGTAGTTGGAACGTTGGCCGATCGTGTAGTTGTCCGATTTATAGTCACTATACGATCGGCCAACGTCCCAACTCCGAACCGAGTTCGGGTTGGGACGTTGGGCGATTGTGTGGTCGAGGCATTACAGCAGTTTTAGATAATATTTCAATTTAAATTGGAATTCATCAATATTTAGTATATTAGTTTTTAGATTTGAAAGAAGATTGCCAGAGTAAGTTACTCTTAATTTTTTTTTATATTAACTCCACACAGAAGGCCCTAAGGAAATAATTTCCCTCAGGACTATGTCATCTTTGGGGATGCTGTGTGGTGAATATTTTGAAGGAAAGGAAAGAGAGGAAGTTCTCGGAAGGAACAATGTATGAGGGATGGGTAGGAATTGGGGGTCAGTGTGGCCAGGAGCGACGGACGCATTAATCCAACCCGGCCTCCCTCAACCGGGATCCGGCCCGTTACGCAGCCGGTAGGCAGACACATCCGCTGCCAAAACCTAGAAAAAACTCGGCGTATATTATGAACTAGTTTTAGTATGGCTTCCCAATTTGTAGAGTGTTTTGCGGCTGATAAAAATTGGGAAATGAAGAAATGGAAGGATCTAAAGTTCTTAGCTATTTAAACAGTAAAGCCATTTCAAGCACGTATTCTATGGAGAATGGTTTTATCCTTCAAGAGCGATAATATACTTTCATTTTAATTATATTATTTATCTCCGTCGGATTATGAAGCCGCGTTCAATGGGTTCAGAGCCAAGAATCTTACCGTTTTGCCACGAAGGTCGAGAAATAAATCTGAAAATATCAAAATTGTACAATTTTACCACAAGATTGCATCTTCTTATTTAATGACACATGTAGATTTATAAAAAAAAAAAAAAACAGAAAAATCATGTAGTAGTATTTCAGGGTATCGGTTAACTTTTTTTTTTTTACATAATTCAAGTTACAATATAAGTATCATAAGTGCATTCATAATAATAGTACACAACTGCTGACCCTGCACAAATCGCAAGTGCGCCTCACTGTAGAATTTGGAAGCCACCTTTGGTCGGAAGCCTCAAAATATCTGAAAAAAAACCTTGACTCTGTGTAGAAACGGGCGGTCCGTTCGATAGATTCGCCTATTTTAAAAACGGATTGCAATCTTTGGAGCACAGACGTCAGGTGGGAATGCTGTCCTTGTTCTACCGGAATTTTATTGGAAGATGCTTTGATGAACTAGCGTGATTGATCCCTTCGGCAGCGGTGCACAGTCGGGAATCACGCCAAACGCGATCCCAACATTTCCACAAGGTTGACATTTGTCACGTGAGAAACGGGTCGCTTCTAAGACTCGTTCTTGTGTTCAACAACTCGGCTGTTTAATGATCTGCCGGCCTCTGTGTTTCCTCCCTCCTACAACATGGGGTCTCTTCAAGACCCAGGTTAATTCCTTCCTATCCTTCAAAAGACCCTCCACACAGCATCCCCAAAGATGATATAGGCCTTGAGGGAAAATATTTCCTTCAGGCCCTCCTGAGTGGAGTTATTGCTAAAAAAATACTGTTATTTAAAAATACTGTTAAAAATTGAGATGCAAAGCATGGAGCAAACAATAAAACATGTACCTAGTTACAATACAAATAATATGAAACATGAAATTACTATTTTTTAAAAAAAAAGAGATACAAATATTCCCTGACCACGAATAACCTGACAATATTTGAATATCTCCTACTACCATCACAGTAAGGGGAAGATGTTGCTTGTGTCGTAATGGAGGACTTAGCCAGCCGAGGAATTGAACTCACGACGCCTGGATGAGAACCAAACGCGATACCAACTTAGCCATTGACCGAGAAGTTTAACTTATAATATTAAAAGTATATAGTATAAACAATGCAACTAAATATAACAACAACAACAAAACCAAGTAAATGTAATATATACATATAAGCATAAAGTTAAGTGTTATATAAACCAGTAAATATGGTGAAGATATAACATATTACAAAAAATTAATTATTATCAGATAGGAATAATTTAATTTGATTTTTTTATTTAAAAAAAAATTGACAATTCGCCGAAAGACAACAACAGTAAGTACATTTTGATGAAATATAATATTTTTTCTTGATTTTCTCATTGAATCCATAGTTGAAAAGATCACGAACCGCCACTGCTATACTGGTTACTAGTTATATCACTATTACGGCATCTTCAAGGCACTATAAAGAAATAAGAAAAAAAATAATCACAACACTATAATTATTTACAAATTATTTAGAAATTCACCTCCCACAATTCAATCAATAGATAAAATAAAATGTCTAAACGCTGCCAAGAACTGGTAAGTTAAGTTAGGCGTTAATAAATAATAAAGAAAAAAAATTACATCACGAAAAGGACACACTTTCCAAGAAAATTGCCAAATAATATTCCCCGTCGTCAAAAATAAAGTGAAAAATATTATTACTTAAAAAACACAAATTCATGAAATGCAAAAAACAAAAATCCAGAATATATTAGTTTTATTGTTTATAATTTTATACGTATCATTTATACATCGTTATTTAAAACTGTATAAAAAACCATCTCATCAAAACATCATGTTTCGTTGGTACTGTTGAAAGGACGTCCCGCGGTTGTTCAATTCGAATTTGAATTTCATTCCGTGAGACCATATGACGCTGGTGTGACGTCACGCGGTTACCGCTACCTACCGCTCGTTTTGGTGGGATTTACAAAATTTTAATATTGAGAATTAATTTACATTTTTTTTATTTTTTTTATATGAATACCTCAAAAGAGTCCCAACTGCCCCCAACCGTCTGGAGCCAGTGACTATGGCATTCCCAATTGGGGAATGTTGTGAGGCTGAAGGTATTGGGGAGGGAAAGGAGAAGGGGAAGAGGAAGGTGGGGAAATACCTGGCTATTCAGATCTGGTCACCAAACACGGCTAAAAGCCATTTCAAGCAACGTTTCAATTCTGAATGGTGGTCTTTCACCAGGGCGATACTGAGAGTATCTTCCACTCTGGAAATAACAACATTACATAAAAAATACAACAAAAAATCGACTAGAGTTCCTTATTGTGGTTGGTGAATTGTGGGCGGTGAACTGTATTCAGTCTGAATGGCAGTCAGTGAATTTTCCTAGAACAATTTCTTAGAGATAATTTAGTTTTTAATTTTTGTTATTCATTTATCCTAAAATCAGAGTAAAATCTAGTAGGGGAATTTCCAATAGTACATGTCGGTAAGAAATCCCGGCCATTTTCTATTTTAGCGTTCCTGCGACATATGGCGTTCATTTATCTATCGCGGTTAGTGTATTAAACCTAACTGAATCTAATCATTTCCAATTAATTCAGTATAATAATAATAATATTAATAACACAATATTTATGTAGTCCGATATTTCATCTTGATCAAAATATTTTAATGATAAGTCTTCCTAATAAATTAAAATCCCAAATTAAAATCAGATTGGTAACCTACCGTTCCTACGCATTTTACTATGAATATTTATCGATAGTAACAGGTACCTTAGTAGTACTTGTTACGAATGACGCGTAGGTCAAAATCACTCGTACCACTTCTAGTAACCTGTAACCAGTAACCTACAAACAGTTTATTTCCTAATGACTCTGTGAATGACGCCCACCTAACAAGCCAAAACGTTGTTTTATTTTGAAACAGCGCCGTTTTCATCCCACATCGATTATTGAACGAGATTCGGAACCTACCTGTCTGCCTGTTTTTGTACCACTTTTTTATGAAAAAACAATAAAATAAGACACTTCAACGCCCTTTAGGGACCCCAAAGGTTCGGAATTCCGATATGCTGCTGGAATTTTTTGATTCTGTATTTCCGCCCTATTATAGCGACCCATCATTGTTGATGTTTAGCGAGAAGAATGTTCGTAAATCGTTGGCTTGCAGATCTTATGCATTAAAAAATATACCTATCTTTGTATTTTGCTGTTTGGGTACGAACGAATAATAGTTGTGCGATCAGACCATTAAAAGACTTAGACGTTTTTAAACTTCCGCCTTGGTTATTCAAATAAATAGATTCTACCCATTATCAACTATGTACCTATTCAACTCTTTTTTTAAGTATTGTTCTGTGTTTATTTAGAGGCTGTCCTTTACAGATAGTAAATACTAAGGAACTCCAGGCAAATTCTAAATGACGTTCCATAATTAAAATAATTTTCAAAATTTTCAATTTTTCAAAGCCCACCAAAACGCTCCAAATATATGGCTGGTCGGCTTTGATCAGTTTTGAGGTTAGAATGTCAAATGTCAAAACCATCATGAGCTTTACCGTACATAATTTCATATTCTATTCATAGTAAACCATAAATAAACATAAGTAATAAAATTATGTACCTTTTTAGAAACATTAACACAAAGAATAATAATAGTATTGAGCATTAATATTATCGTAATACCTCTATCGATAATTGGTTTGCTCATGAATACTCTAATTTATTTCAATTATAATAGTTTTTTATATAACAATTATAATGTTAAAGTCACCCAAATTAAGTTAAAATTTCGCCAAAACTAAAAAATTACATATTAAAAATACAAAACAATAGTGAGAATCCAAAACCAGAATGCGCACGTGACGTCAGATGTTCCAAATTCAATGGTACCAACATAACAAGATGTTTTGAAGAGATGATTTTTTATTCACTTTTAAATAACGATTTATAAATTATACGTATTAAAAGTTATATATTCAAATCAGCGTTAGCTGATCTATATGAATACATATTTTTACAGCCATTATATTTTTCACTGGAGTTCCTCATTGAATATTTACCTACTTAAATTTTTATAGAGACGTAACGTAATGTTTACAAATAGAATTTCATAAAATTGTTAATAATTGTTCAAAATATCTTCTAGCTGCTTTTTTAAAAATCTATTGTAAATAATTTTTCTTGAAGAGTGTACCTACGTACGTTTTTCACATTTCTGTTAACTTCCTTTCAAATCAATAAATTTACAAAGACAAAACATGTAGATTCTGAAGAAAGTTCTTTACACTATACCACGGAGTCGTTATGTTTTCCATTTTTTATTTTTTCAACCGCGCAATGAAACAGCGGATCGTGAGTAAAAAAACAAAGATATTCGAGAAATATTTAGCCATTTTTAGATCAAAACCAACACACCTATCCTCGGTCATACTGTTTTAATGAATTTAATTTCTTACACTATTTCAACTTTTCTTATACTTTACCACTTTTGTTAATATAAATATGTACGTTAGTTTTAAGTCATATGGCAGAATTGTAACCCACCTCGTTATAAATACACGTAAGTTTTAAATAACTATTAATAAGTTTTAGTTGTCTGTCGCTAGCTATAATAAGCCATAGGGTGACCGGATAATTCAACATCATTAAAAATACGAAAAAAAACTAGGGTGAAAACCGAATCTAACCTAACATAATAAGTACTTTGTTTAAATATAATAATTGTTCGTGAAAAAAAGAGTTTAATTAGGTTAGGTTAAATTTGGTTTTAAGACGAGTATTTTTTCGTATTTTAATGACTTTATATCACTTTTAAAAAGGTTTACGATTTTTACGTGTGTTGGATTTATCACAGAACCAATTCATAAATGCAAGTCAGTAATTATAAGTCCCAGTATAGTTAGTTGCTAGCTATAATTCTTAGTTGTAAGCCACTAGTAATAAATCTTAGCTGTAAGTTAGTAGTTATAAGTCAAAATTATAGGTCAAATAAATTACTTCGTAAAGATGATTTTCCGACAAAAATGGCGTTATAGAAATAATTCAAACATTATTACAATTATTATTATTCTCAATATAGCGTGCTTATTACCCTACACAAGAAGCCCTACTTCCTACTTGCGATTATACGTATGTATTATAAAATAGCAAGTATTGAAGGTAAGCATGGAAATCAAAAACGTTCAATCATTCAAAATCTGATACCCAGGGATCGAAATTTTACTAAAATGTATTGGTATGTGATACCAGGGGCACACCCACTAGTACCCCCTCAATAAACCAAAATATATAACGTATTAATAACAGATATCTTAACATGCGTTTACTCTGTTAAAAATCACTACCTAAAATCCTAACTCAATTACTGAAGTAGGTATAGTATATTAGAAATTCCAGCACGTGTCTGATTACGTGGGATCAGTTTCATTTCTCGCAGGTGGGAGGTAGTGAAGTGACCACCACCTACGCGGCTCTGCCAGCCCTTGAATTACGCGATCGTCTTAATCTTATCATTATTTTTTCTTCCTAGTGTCTTGTCTGCGAGTACATACCTACCCATTTACCCAACTAATAAATCTGGAGTTTGAAAAGTTTTTCTTCCCCATTTCAGTGAAAGTGTTGTTTTCTACTAATACTAATTTCTACTTTATCCACATACGATGAGTGCCGTGACCAAGGGGATAAGATCATTGGCTCCAGACCAATTATTTTATGCACATATGTGTTAGCTTTTGCATATTAAACTCATGTAAAGCTTCTTTAGAAAATCTTTTAATAATTATGTTAGAGTCAGTAAACTCATGTTCAGGTACTCTGTGAACAAAGTAAATTCAAAGTCAAAGTTAGCTTTTGCATATATATGTATTTCAAATTCATGAAATGTTGTATATTTTCGTCACGTTCCAGAGTATTGAGAATCGAAACGTAGATTGATATGGTATTAGCCATGTTTTATCACCAGCTCTGAATATCCAGGTGCTTATAACCTCCCTCTTCTCATCTTCATCGTCTTCCCACTCCCTTCAGCTCCACAATATACCCCAATTGGGAATGTCTTAGTACAACTAACTGCGGGCAGTTGAAATTTTTTAAAGAGAGTCTCTTTCCGTTAATTCAAGAAGGCACCCTGAATGAAATTTAATGCCGCCATCATCACCCGTGTTTTGTCTAATGACGACCCTAGCAGTGAATGCAGACGTAGTTTCAATGTAATAAATGCCATCGTCAACAAAACATAATTTTCCAATTCTCGGTGGCGTATTTAATTTAGAGAATGTGATTTCGATCTAGATGGGGAATTTTGGTAAGTACGTATTTGGTACTTACAAAAATTGGTCAATTGGATAAAGTGCCGAAGGAAATGAATAATTTCTTGCTACCGATAATCTGGATTACCATTATCTTTGGTGTGGGCGATGCATTTGATAGTAAGTGTTTACTCTAGGCGCCTTGGATCGTGTCTGTTGCGTGAGTTGATCTGAACTTCAGAAACTACTACATGGTTAGATGGCCGGTGGCTAACTTTGGAGGCTGAACTCTACAGTTTTTAAATAGCTATATTAAAACGGTTTACAGAAAAAAAAGTTTGATCTTTGTTCTCGCGTTGTCCCAGAGAATTTAAAAAAAAAAAAAAACATATTTTGACACAAAAAAATAATTTGAAAAAGTGCTTAAATCATCAGTATGTTCGAACCTAATATAATACAAGCAATAGAGTATGAAATATATCATTTTAAATATTAAAAAACGTGTATCATATACTGCTCTTAAAATATCCCAGAGAACAAATGTGTTATTAAAAAAGCATTTAATCCCGATATTGGAACTCTGAAAACATTGAAGCGCTTTGAATTTTTGCTACCTTGGAGCCTTCTTCAACCCTTTCGTACATATACATATGATGCTACACGATGGAACTCAACCTCTTTACACAGGCCAGTTCCATCGGCTCTTGTCTATAGCCATTCTTCTCCAAGTACCAGGCCCTCTCATCCTGCTCCATTTTCTTTCACCAGCCTATTCACCTATTTGACGGTCTGCAACAATTGCATTGCAGTCATTTGCTATTGGAGTAATATTAAGAATAAGCAACAATGTATGTTATTTTAAATGATTAAACTAATGTTTACAAGACAAGATTTTTTTATGCATAGCACAAATATTAAACAAATTATTATAAGCAATAATTATTACCTGAAAAATCATACAAATTGAATAATCTTCCGAGAAATTTTCAGGTAATAACAATGTATGTAATATGTTAAGAATGTATAAATAGAATATAAAAGGAGCACTGTAGGAATACCACTGAATGGAGTTAGCTAATCATTTCTTTAAAGTTTATTTATAGTAAAGCGCACTTGAAGTGAATTAACACAAAACTACGCTATATAAATGCTTTGTTATTATTATTATTACATTATTCATGTTGTCTTGATATTTGGTTCTCTAGCGTCTGGAATTCATTCAACGTGACCAACCCATCACAATCTTTGAGACTTGGCTTCATAAACAATCAAATATTCTTGTTCATTTTTAATATTTTATGATACGTTTATTCCTTAGCTTAGATTTTTTTTTAAAATCAATTCCAGAACCCCTCACCGATTTCATTTTTGATACGTTCTACGCGGAGTATCTATCACGTTGTTAAATAAGTTTGATTTCATCCACCTATGTATTATGTTACATATTTTATTGCCATCGGTTAACACGATTACAAGCAAGTATGACTTTAAGTTTAGATATTGGGTAGGTACTGGAGGACCTGTTATCGTAAACTGATTTATTTCCATATCCGCTGTGTTTTGACAATTGAAAGCGAATTAAAATGCCACCATTTGATTTATTAGACTTATTAGATTAGTGCGCCCGTTGTAATATTGATGGGAGTGTAAAATGCCCCCCAGCTGTAATGTGGGTGTAAAATTAATGCAAGCCGTCCTAAGCCTACGCGCTCTTAATTTAGGTTTCTTCTGAAGGTTTTGTATGGGCGATGAAGGTGTGATTGAGCTATTAAAACTACGTTTTGACGTTAAACCTGCAGGTACTGAGATTTCCACATGTTATGATGATGATCATCCATCAATCTTTGCTGATAACCTAGTTATTTACTATCAATGATTTGACTCCATGAAATCTGCAATTATTTTCAATGTACCTACTTCTATCTTTCTCAAGTTCTTCGTGTTACAGGGTTTATGGCAAAGTAAGTAAATAATACGATAATATGCGGTTACCAGAACAAAATGTATTACACATTAAGATCTCCGTCAGGCTGGGACGTCTGGGTTATAGATAATATAAATAAATTAAATTCCATATACCGTCAAGACCAATCCGACAAACTGACTTTTTTCATTTGCCGGATACAGACGAACTTCCGAAGTAGCCTTAGGAAAGACTCTTAAATTCCCCGTATACGTGCACAGTACACAGCACACGAAATTTACCTTCAGAAATATCGAACCGAAGTAATAATGCGTACGATCACAAATTAATGTACAAGTATTGAGAGCGTCTCCTATCCCCATCCTATCTTCCCCTTTCCTACTCCTTTTCCTCAGTTATAATCCTATCTCTAACCTACTTTAGCATAGGAAACTTTTTTGGCGAAACCTTGTTTTTCCACATATGTGTATATATAAAAAATTATCTTTATTAAAAAAGCTGTTTGTCTCTTAAAAATAAATAAATAACATCGAATTTGATCAATTGAATACCTCTATCAAAATATTGCATACATAATTAAAATTTCTCTATCACATTTTAATATTCACATGCGTCGTATGCAGAATTTACAAAATGTTTACAATTCCACGGTTGATATTATTTATATATTTAGTATTGTATTTTTTTTTGTGTACATTGCCAGGGAATATTTCTCCCTCTTCCTGTGTCAACTGCCGTTAGAGGTGCATAAATATGGAGATAATCTTCTCTACCCAGTGAGCGGGCTGCCTATTGCTACTGTAGATATTATTTACTGCATTAATATCGATTACAATATTTTTGACAAGTAAAGCTACGTAATTTGAGATAAAGTCTTATATTGGATTTAAAAAAAAATTATATTACACACCCAATATTATCATTTTCGTATTCTCTTTCTCTCCCTTTCAACTCCTCAATAGTTTTTTCCCACGTATTATTTGTTGGTATAAAAATGTTAAACTTTCTATAATTTTAAGTTCTCTCTCTTTGGATCCATGGCTTATTTGGTAATGCCGCGTAGGCACCACGTAGGAGTTCTGTGGGAAGGAACACCTACGGGAAGAGGTGGGTGACTTTTTTGCGTGAGTGACTAATAAAAAATAATTATGTCTACCCGTCATTTTGCATCCCACTATGGGATTTCACAACTGGTAATAAATTCGGTAAGTGACGATATAATTTTGACGCAACTGGTGTTTCTTATTTATTGTTTTTTACGCTTTTCGGTAGGTAAATGGTAGCTAAAATAAAAATTGTATATTATGGTCATAAAAAGCTTTGAAGACATATTTAAATATGTATTTGTGGCTTGTCGGGCATGATTGATTTAAATACATATGCGGTTATTGATTAATCGTTATTCCAAATTGTTTGTCGAGAAAATCTGATACATTACTTGATGTTTTTTTTATTTAGCCTAGAATCTTGCATAATCAGGTAGCAACATTTAGGTTGAATTTTTTTATACGTGCAAAATCAAGGGGTTACAGATAGATTTGATATTTTATTGGTTCAACGTGGAAATTAACTGACCAACATTAATTTTCATTTTTAACTGATAGCGTACCGTGTGTAAAGTTTTAGTAGTAATTAAATGTGACCACTTCATTATCTTCTTCTTCTTCTATTATGTAAAGGAGAATGTCCCGAACGGGGTGTTTGTTTGTTTTGTATACAAATCTACATTTTTATTCCAAACTTTACACACTTGACTTTTGATGCAATAGGGAGGTCACTGTCTACACGAGATTTCTAAAAACCATCCCCAATCCTCCCTTTCCACCCCTTAAAGCAGAATTTTGGTACAAGATGAAATTTTTAAAACTTAAGAGGAAAATTATTGGATAGGGGTAGAGGTAGAAGGGGTAGGGGTAGTGGCAGAGGTAGAGGCAAAGGTAGGGATAGGGGTAGTAGGGGTAGGGTTAGTGGTAGAGGTAGAGATAAAGGGAAAGGTAGTGTATGTATATTTATTTTCAGCATTTGTACCTTTATTTTCAGTATGTGCATCATTATTTTCAGAGTGTGTACCTTTATTTTCACTATGTGCATCTTTATTTTCAATGTGTTTACCTTTATTTTTAGTATGTGAATCTTTATTTTCAGTATGTGTATCTTTATATTCAGTATTGGTACCTTTATTTTCAGTATGTGTATCTTTATTTTCAGTATGTGTAGGTAAAATAATTCTCCAGTTTGTAGCTTAAGAACCATTATAAATTTCTCACCTCTCTTGTATGTACTACATACGCATATAATGGTATTAGCACGAACATAAAAGCTTGCACGCTTCCAGTTGTGTATCGCAGTCTATATACTCGTATATCTTACTTAGCATCGTGTTGTTTTACTTCTCATCCCCGGAGGGGTGAGATAATTTAATGATAATAACCTCGTAGACTCATAAAACCACCCTTTCAGTATCGTGCCGTATGAAAATACCCAAGGGAAGGAAAGTAAGAGTTTCAAGTGAACAAAATAATTAGGTAAGTACCTACGCCTACGTGCTAAAACCTAATTATTTTCTTACTCATAAATGTGGACCCACCATCACCGGAAAGTTCGTAATATCAAATTTGTAACATTAACTTTGATATTAGAGTTAAGGGATTGGCAAACCGACGTACAATGAGAAAGACTATTCCTAAAATCTGTTATTATTTTGAATGTATTTCCTTCTACACCAGTGGTACATAACCCGCGACTGCGGGCCGCATCCGACCCGCGATCCAATTTCGTGCGACCCGCAAGCCTTTTCGTACAGCCCACTTGGCTAAATAAAGTTTCAAAAAATTTGTCGTAAAAAGTATGTTACGGTTTCTGTTCTGTTTTACAAAAGGATTTAGAGGTAAAATTTAGCCTGTCTTCGACTAGTCTTTAGTCTTTTAATTTTGAATCAGCACCTCAAAATAACTATCCTTTTCAAATATTCTTAAAACGATAGAATTTTGTGGTTTGATTAAATAAAGAAAAAAAAATTGCGACATGTTTTGTTTAAATATATGTACATTTGATGCATTTTAAAGGATTTCGTTTTATAAAAATCCAAGAAAATAAATTTCATAAAATTTCGTTTGAATCTTAAATTCAGAACGATAAAAATCAACATCATTTATTAGGTTGATGTTGAACCTAGCAAAATTTTGGCCTGTGGCGCTTTGTTTTTTCGTTTTATGATTAATATATTAAAATATTATCATTTTAGTGGTACGTGAGTGAGACGTCCGATTGTAAAGTCAACCATGTCAAACTGTATGTATCCTACCCCCTGCATCCCGCGAACAAATTGAAAATGGATAAATTGGCCCTAAAAAGGTTGTGCATCACTGTTCTACACCCTAGGCGAAGTTTAGGAAAACACGTCCTGAGATCTGTGCGAGGAGACGCTGGGTGTCTAATGGATGGAGGCCGCTAACGTAACCCAGGACAAGGGACGCATGGTGGTGCCTGAATAGGACAAAGAGAAGAAGATGAGATTAGATCTTTCTATGTCCTTGTAACAAAACCAATCAGTAATAGACATGCGTGGAATAATTTACACCTCAAAAACATGAGTGATCATTGTTTATGCGCTTAAATATCACAATATTGCCTTCGAAGTAAGTTAATGGTAATATTATGGTAGTGCGCCACACCCTTGTTGGCCCAGCGAAGGGCTGTGGGCTCCTGAGGGTGTTTGCAGCCACACCTACTAATCATAATGTGATTGAATGGTTCACAACATCCCCTAAATCTAAACCCCATGTATTTATAGACCAGGGGCAGGATGAAAAATAAAAACCAATAGGAAACAACAGTGAAGTTTGACTTTAAGAAATTGAATTGAGTATCAGAGTAACATTAAAATTGAAGGAATATAATGTCACCAATGTTCAAAATTGTAAATAGTAGTATAGACAGCACCGATTTAATTAACCTCATTCAATTTCACATACCTACGAAAGCTACTCGTTCCAAAATCCTGTTTAAATGTAACAACACCAGTACTGAGCATTACAAACACTCGCTTGTACCTAGATTACATTAAGTTAGTAATAGATACACAGATGTAGCGGATCTATTTAACTGAACGAAAGGTAAGTACAAGAAGGCTATACTATCATATCTTTTCAATCAATATTAATTTAATCTAAGTTTACTACATGTTCTATATGTACGCGTATCTTTTACTTTTATATCCTTCATGAACTTTTATTCTTTATTTACTTTCTGATGTGATTGTACATAATGCCACGTTTATTAGTAAATTCTTTGTTCTATATTCTCATGATTGTGGTTAACTGTGACGTGCAATTATTGTTTATGGTATATTTATACGGTTGATGTTAAATAAATTAAAAAAAATAATTGATTAATAAGATTACTTGGTTAATTATATATCCCAATGCTTCGCAATACTCCGCATCAGCACGGAACAGCAAGGCTCTTCCAAGAATTCCACGGCCTAAACAACGAATAAAAAATTGGATGCTAAAATTTAAAAACGGCTGCGCTACCTGTTTCATACATAACTTAATTTTGGATTTGAGGCCAAAATACGATCCAAAGTGAATGATATATTTTTTTTTAATTAAAGGTACAATAATAAATATCTAGTACATATGAGAAGTATTTTATTTATTTTTGTTTTAAATTATGAAGTATATGCCATGAAAAAAAATCAATTTTCATAATCTTAGAGGCAACATAGAAAATTATTATTTGCGGGTTTATCGTATTTTAAAAAAAAAATATTATCATATTTGCTTTGTAAATAAGATTCCGTCAATAAAAATATACAAACAAATAATAAATAAAAAAATAAAAAAATTCTGGTGTTTTTAAATTTGTATCCCAACGTAAATTGGTCGTTTTTTATTTAATTTAAAGTCCACCATAATGCTTATTTTAATATATTTAAAAAATACATATATTATGTGTTTCATTATATTTTCAAAGTAGACGAGGTAAAACTTTTTTTTAAATCACCATTAGCCCCCAAATAATTGTTAAAGGTGCCTCTAAAATCGCGAAAAATCAATTCCTTTAATGGCTTTTATTTCGTAACGTAAAACAATAATAAATAAATCACTTCTAATCCGTAATAGATATTTACTATTCTTTTTGATGAAAAAAAATCATTAGGTTTAGGTGATTATTTTGACCTCAAATCCAAAATTAAGTTTAGTATGAAACAGGCCGCGCAGCCGTTCCTCTTAATCTTTGGGGCCTGATGCTCCGAAAGCGCGATCTCCAAACATGGTCAATGCTTATAGGGACTGCATGGAAGCCTGTTTATTGGTTTTACTTCCCACAAACCGTCCTTCAAACCATTCATTCAATAATATTATGCAAAGCAGCTGACCTAGACCTACTCATACTACTACTGCCCACCGAGTGTGGCGAGCGTACTGATTTTTTTAAATTTTTTGTGTAGGTACCGTAACATCAAATAATTGGGAATAATTTTTTTTCAATGTAGAAAATAATATTAACATAACCTAAATGAAACATGAAAAGATGGATATGCAGATGTCCTGGGTTCGAGTCCCAGATGCGACTGAAATCTTTTTATTTTCTGTCGTTTTCTTTCCGTTTTCATGTTTCATTTAGGTTATGTTAATATTATTATCTACAATGATTAAATATTAAAATGAGGTTTTTAAATGTCAATAAAAATAATTAATAATTAAAAATTGAGAATTGTTTTGTTTAATTCACCATTTATTAAATACATAAAAAGATAAAATTTACCATAGATATGGGACAAAATTTTAGCATTAATTTCTTAGGGCCGTCTGTTTCAACACGTGCTATAGTAAATGTAAGAGTTGAACGGCCTGCTAAAGTTCAATTTCTTCAAATGCATTTTTCAATCAATTTAACTGCCTGTTTTACGTCACTTCTAACTTTAGCTCTTAGTTTCCGAAAACCGATGGTTACTTGGCCATTTTGACATAATTGACAGTTATATTGACGGAATTGTTCCCTTCAATGCTTCTTACGATTTATTTAATGAATAAAATTATAGAAGATGGTGATAATGACGACGAATTCCTCACCCAATAATATGTGTTCAGCGAAAAGCTAAAACATTTCGACCACGCGTAAATAATAATATATTAGATATGCTTTCAGGTTTTCATGGCCAAAAGCATTTTTTTGGCTACAGAAGGAAGCGCAACACGGCATTATATCCCAAAAAATCTTCAGGAAATTATGCTTATTTGGGACGATTCTGAATTTTAAGCGCGATATCGTATGTCGAAAGTTCTCGAAATTTGAAATGCCTCAAATTCATTGATATTACATTTACTGAAAGGCAAATTATATTTTTCCCTGTAATATCGTATATTCATTTATTTTTAAATGCTCACACGAATATTTTTGTGAGAACAAAGCTGTCAGCGCCATATACATATTTAGCCATATAAGAATATTTTCTGGATACGAGTACGACGCAAACTAAAATCCGCGGCATATTTTGATAGTTGTTTGTATTTCACAAGAGATCAAATTTAACCGTCGGTGTGGCCACACCAGAAAATTATGCGGCCTGTTTTTTCACACACTTTGGAGGAATATTCTGCTTTCTCCACTGGTCACACTAATAACAATTACATTAGCAAAAGTATACTTGAAACAGCGCGTGGTCCTATTTAACACGCGAGTGTCTGTTAAAATTTTAATTTTGCTCACGATTTAGCTATCTGTTGAAACAGACAGTCTTTAATATTTTCGTTGAAAATAAATTTGAATTTAACATGTATCATAATTTTAAATACGAAATTAAAATAAAGTTTATTAAATCTTATGTTTATCCACAAATATTTGACGGTGTGAATCAGCGGACAATTTGATTATGATCGTACTTAAAATTTAGTAATAAAACACATCCCAAGTACTGTCCAACCAGCTTTTCATATGATTAGAGTAGTATAAAAAAGATGATATTTTAAACAAATCGGAGGTTAATAAATTAATTTGTAATGATTGTAACTTTTTTAACATTGGAATGACTTCTAAAATTTTTAATACTGGAGTTAGAGGGCGCTTAACGTGAGTAATAATAATTATTCTAAATATGCCAACCACATTTTGGAAACAAATCATTCATTAGACATACATAAAAGTTTAAAATGTTTACATGCAAATATAATTGATTTTTAATTAGATAAATTAGAAATATTGAAAATAGAAAAGTATTATATGAGTGAATATTTTTTTCGCATTACTGCCTATATATTTAGAACAATTTCTTTATTTTTTATGCCTTGGTTTTTTCCTTGATTTCGTTTAATTTCTAGTTTTTAATATAAACATTTAGTATTTCATAATAATTTTGTTTATTTTATATAATTATTTTTACATTTATACCCAATTATATACCTTTCCTCATCACTTATTGTTAATGTATGTCTATTTTTAATAATTTTTCTTTGATTATATCGTTTTTTTTTTGTAAAATATTAATTATATACAGTGGAAACTTGTACCCGCTAAGCCTCTGCAAGCAGCTTGTCCGCAGGAGTTTATTTCAACAATATTATATAATACAACAATAAATAACAATCATTATACAAATTAACACAAAAAAAAACAATATAGGTGCATGCATGTTGTGATCAATGTACATTATAAAATAATTTGCAAAATTACTGCCTCAACACAGGCTAGCCTAGTGAGGCGGGTTATGTGAAACTTCAACTATAACTGTTATTATATTATTTTCTATTTTACTTTATAAACCACTGTACACTTACATTATTATATTATACATGTCTTTTAGTTATAGTTAAATTTAATTACAATAAAGATATTGTTATTATTATTATATAAATTATTGAAAAAAATATTTAAAAAAATATGAAAACAGCATAAGAGTTTTGTTATAGATATACTAAACTCCAATTACATAATATCGATTTAAATAATATTGTAAAAATATTGAAATATCTGCAAGTATTAAACAAATTGAGAAATTAAAAAAAAAACAGTAGTACAGTTTTGTTACAGTGAGGATAGTTTTAATATAATAGTAGCACTTATAGGAGATATACAATCAAGGAGACCATCATATTTCTTCAATAGACAACACAAGAAAGAGCAAAATAGCGTAAATACAGCAGATTAAAATTATTTTGTACTTTGTATCCTGATGATGGAACCACTAGTTTCGACACATGTTGATATTTATTTATTAAATTGTAGTTAAAACAAAATAATTCTTAACCATTTAATTGAAGATGATGCTACATAGCGATCTTGCAATTATAGAAGAAGAATTCATAATAATATTCGGATGATTTGTATAGCGCCGTCTTGTGAAAATTCACCTCGAGGGCGCTGTATATTTTTTTTCTGTCCTACACAAAGACTCTATTTCATGAGACAATTATCATTTTTATTTACGAAACATAATCACGCATCTTTTTTTCTTTTCTGTATGTTTTTCTAATTTATATTGTTTCATTAATTAATATAATGAGGCGAAAAATTCAAAATTTATTTTAAAAGTAATTTTCGTTTGTCAATCAATTAGACAATTTCAATAAAGGCCCATTGTGTGCAGAACCTTTCTCGGAAAATATAAAATACAGTTATCAACGTAAACAGGGGGTGTACCATATCTTATATTGTCTCATACTGATATTTTGAAAGCAAACGACATTAATATTCGCATTTAAAGTTAAACTGAAAATTATTTAATAAATAGCTCACAGATGGCGTTAATTTCAATATTTCGGAAAAACGCTTTTAGCTTGTATGGTTTTAAATATTGAGACGAATAGTTGTTGGCGGGTGTACGGACGGAATGTGAAATGAAATGATGATTAGAAATTAATAAACGAACGAATGATCCTAATATAACATTAATTAATAAAATAAGTAAAATTATACATTCGCCGCTTCTCAGTATGTTCATATTATCAAAACAATACAACACATTTAAATAAATCAATTAAGAAATATCAGTTAAATATGAGGAAACACATTATAAATGTGAAAACCACACACAGTTCAGAATTTTAATTGTTTTCTAACTAAATCGGTTTTACCGATAATAAATCATTATTCTTAAAAACCCGTCGAAATTAGAATGGGGTGGGAGTAAATAAAATCATATAAATAAGTTGTCAAAATGTGGATTAACCGCAGTTTTAAAATGGCCTTAAACGCCAAAACAGCTGTCACAATAAAACTAAAAATACTTGCAGAACTTAATAATAACATTATTAATGTTTATGGTACAATGACAATTTATTTCATTTTATATTCCGTATGTACACCTCCCAACGAACAATTAATCTCAATTTTTAAAAAAATTACATGCGTTTTTTCGTAAAATATTGATAATAACGCCATCTGTGAGCGCGAAGATTATAAATAATTGTAAGTTTAACCTTGACGTATTATTTGTGATACGATACATTATTATGTAGCACTTTAGCACTCCCCTAAGTACCATACACAATTCACAGTGTTTGGAAAACGATCGGTAAAACTTTTATAGGAGGTAGAAATTTATAATTATTAGTCGTTAGGTATATTATGGAATGAATAAACCAAGTAATAAGAAATTGGGAAAGAAGAGCTACATGTTTTCGATTTTTTTAAATTTTTTTTGAACGACTAAAGCATATATAACGAAGGAGGGAGGTTGGGAAGTACATGCCTGGCTATTCAGATCTGATCACTGAACATGGCTAACGCAATTTCCAGCAACATTTCGATTACGATTTGATTATATCACCAGATCGATCACTGGGGGTATCTACCATCGTAGTAACCCTTCCTTGCCGGCGCTGTTATGTTATGTTATTTAACTGAGTTGACACGTCTCTAAGTATTTAAATATACCTGTAAATATACTAAGCACAGGGTTTATACAAGAACAGTAGCGTACATTGATCTATGACCTTGTGTGTAGTTTTTCATGTTCGAGTATGAGTTTTGTAAGTATTGAATATTTGAAAATGGACGTTTTAATATCTCACTAAAGAGTGTAAAGTTATCATAAAGAAACAATTAATTTATCAATGTAGAACGATTGTCACATAAAAAAATATTCACAAATTTATAGAATTTTTTTTTTTTAATGTTTCTTTTCTATTGGGGTAGTCACATCTTTTCAGCCTTTATGAACTGAAGATGAGGTGTACCTCCGCAATGCATGTAAGCATAAAATTAAATAATTTAAAAAATTATGTATTTAACGAACGCAACAGAAAAGAAAATGTTTATATATCTGGAATAAAGTATGTCTGCGTGCGTTGATAACTTGCCGAGTGGTGCGATAGTGAGCAAGGGGGATGCGGAGTTTCGTTCACCGTGCCACGATACACGGTTGTCAGTAGTACCTGGCAGAAATGAATGTATCGTGCGCTTAATGCGTAACCGATATTCTTTCCTCATTTTCGGGTAATTTTTCAGGTCATCTTAAAAATAAGAAATTTCTAAATGTGTACCCTGTACACTGAGTGTACAGCACCGGAGCTCGAATATTATTAATTATCATTATTATATGGATGGTATAGCAGAGACCCATGACTTGCGTTAGAAAATTAATATCTATCTATAATTTCTTCAAATAATTGGTATTCACTTTGTGGCGTCATTATTAATTAATTAATTAAAAAATATACTTTGTTTACACCACTTTACAAATATACATAAATAACTATTTGTTTCGAAAGCAATGCTGTCATAATTCCTGATGGATGATATAAAGTGGTGCAAATAAAGTATATTCCATAATTAATTAATTAAATATCTATCTGTTTGGTTACATACAAATCCAGGAAATAGTTATAGCATTACATTAAATAATAGGAAATTGATGATAAATAGATATATGGGTATTGTTTAGGTTCCTGTCAAATCTTTTCTTGGTAGGGCCTTGTCTGTGTATTGATGACCAAGCCTGTTTAACTAATAATAACACAAATTGTTGGGAGCGTTTACAGATAATACCATCAGAGCACGGTCTAATGACTTCTAAGAATAGACTGCTTGTTCTTCATTTGCATATTATCATAGAGTACAACCCTTGAACTGTGGATGATACGGAACGGACGCGGAAGGCATTCCAAGAAGAAAAATCCATTTGCCTTTATCAATCTGACAATCATATTTACAAATCGAAATAAGCAGATACAATAAGAATACTTAAATGGATTTTTATTTATGGTTTATTATTAAAATTTTAACAGAGTGATAATAAATATAACATTTTAATTATTGAAGAAAATATTAACACATCCCAAATAAACCACGAAACCGAAAAAACAACAGAAATTAAAAAGATTTCAGTCGCATCTGGGACTCGAATCCAGGACCTCTACCTATCCGGGGTAACCGCTTAACCAACTTAGCTAATGAGACCAGTACAATTTACGCCATTTCCACCGATATCATACATCAGGTCCTGGGTTCGAATCCCAGATGCGACTAAAATCTTTTTAATTTCTGTTGTTTTTTCGGTTTCGTGGTTCATTTGGGATGTGTTAATATTATCTTCTACAATGATTAAAATATTACAATGAGGTTTACAAACTTCAATAAGTTATAAAAAATAAATTGAACAAATATAACACATTGATAGAAGCAAAATAAAAGTAATATCCATTCCCAAAATGTTCTCAACATGCGTCGAGTATTGTATACATAAGAAATAATTATATTACACCATAAAGTAGAGTAGAAAATAAAAATGATATGAACAAGTGCAAAATCAAGGAAAAAAAACCATACTGCTCCCAATTGGCATGGCATTCAGGCTGAATGTAGTGGGGACGAGAAAGAGATTCACGTCGATTTTTTTTGTATTTTAAATACGTTTTTGTATTAGTTTTGACGCAATTTAAATATAATTTGGGCGATTAAGCTCCATAAAATTGTTGTTCAAAATAAAATAAAACTAATATTTTTTAAAGAAATAAAAATATTCACGGGCAAACCAATTGAAAATATTAATTATCAATACGGATATTATGATAATGTTATTGTTAAATACAATACATTAGTTTCTAAAAAGGTACATAATTATTGTATTAATAATATTTAAATATGGTTAACTATGAAGAGAATATAAAATTATGTACGGTAAAGCTCATCCTTGTTTTGACATTTGACATTCTAACCTCAATTTTTTTTAATTAATGGACAGGAGTTCCTCTTAACCTCGCAATTTTAATTTCTCACTTCACCAACAGCTCCCTCATTCGATCCCAACTTGACATACTTATAATACGTAACTCTCCGCAACATTATGGGTGTCATAGTTCCATCGAGTATTTTTGAGACTCGTGTGATCATCCTTGAAAATTCTTTGCCACAACATTTTGCGAGAGCGGAAATTTGAATGTTTGATCTCCGGGGATTCCTTGATTTATAAAATTGAGTTTCTTAAATATTTATTTCCGCTCACTCATTCTATACTTGGCATACACGGTGTTCGGAAAATTGAGGTACAAGAGGAAAACTGCTGAATCCACATCGCATTTTGTGGTATAACTAGTTTGATTAAAGTTACCGTCGTCGGGTAAATCGAGTCCAAAGTTGAAATGTGGAATTTAAAAACGAGCACTACGGAGTTTTTATCAGATGTTTACTGTTTAAAAAAAAACAAACCCTCAAATCAAACAAAAAAAGTTTATTGGGTTCTCTATGTGATGTAGATTCCCCGGCTTCCCGCTTATAATATGTAAAATGTAACCTCCGACAGCATTGTGGGTATCATTCGTGCGGTCATCATATAAAAATCAAATGAGGTCAAATCATAAAAGTTTTACAGCGAAAATCTCCTGCTAGCGAAAATTTTGCACGAGTGTAAATTTGAATGCTTCCCCTCCGAACATTTCTCGATTTAATGAACTGCGACGGACACCCATCCAGGTGCGGTGTTAGAATACTTTATTCATCCTTATTTTATGGCTTTTAAATCGCTGCGGTTTGCTGTGTCCTGCGCCGGTGTGCCGGATCAATGAGTGCAGAAGAAGCGAGGTGACAATACCTATAACCGCTTACAAAGCAGAGGAAATGGGGCACAAATCCGCTTCGGGACAGTCCAAATCGCATTGTGTGCGGACTTAACGCTACCATTGTCCGATTAACGCAACTTTCGTGATATTGTCGTTGCTCGAAGGCGTGGGTTTTTATTTCTCCTTCATCGGGTTCATTGGGCAACTCTTCCGTTAACAGCAGGAATTTTGCAATGTTGAGTTAATAAATCATATTTAGCGTCGCAAAATAAAAATAAAAATATTCATAATAAAAAAAATTATTTGTCAATAAGTTATTGTTACGTATTACATAATTTTAGCAGTTGACAAAAAAAAATCACTGCTCAGCTATACTCGTACATTCCGGAGCCCGGAGAGCAGCTGGTTTTCAGCAGTGCCTTCATTAGAAATTGAATGATGTTAAGGTTACATATTTTAGACAAAATCTCTACACTTAAATAAAATTTAAAAAGATTTTAAATACAAAAATTACAAAACATTTTTTTTCAACATCACTTACACAAGTATCCATTTTACGCAGTCAGCAATCATTCGCTGCAGAACTTCTTGAAGAACTGCAATCGGTCCACTCAGTTCGAATCGTGGTATTTCATTCCAAAGTTTTTTTGAGGAACAGTTATAACTGCCAATGAATGGTGTAAGTTATTTTATAAATAACTAGCCGATGTGTACCCGGCCTTGCTCGGGATGACTTATTTTAAAAAATACAGTTATGAAATTATGAATTCTTGCTTGTCGTTTGGGTGCCATAATTGATTTGACAGCGAACGTAATGCCTTGTGACGACTAAAAAAAGAAACTTTTTTTTAATGTTTTTTGAAAATTTATTTCATTCCAAAAATTTATTTTTTTCAAATATGTCTTAATAACAGAGTCCTTGCCTTTTCCATTTTGAAAATATTTTACCCAAGCAAATTCTTTTCTTCTGGAATATGTAATCTGTAGCTAACCAGAGTGGTATGTCTATGTGCTAACCTCAATACAACACGGCGGATTTAATATTTTTCATACTAATTTTAAAACGTTATAGCAACAGCTTTTCGTACTGGATTTCATTCAAACTACTTTCTAAACCTTCCCAGCACTAATAAAAACAAACTGCTATTTTCAGCGAAACCGGTAGAGTAATTTTCGAGAACATATTGGACAAACAAACAAAACTTACATTGATTTTTACATATATACGAGTATATATCATAACATTTTGAATGAGGGCAGAACGCGATATTTCCTTCTTCTTTGATTTATTCTGTGCCTAAAAGACATCGGTGATATTTACACCAGCTCTTTTCGCAGCACAGTTCGCGACATCACCCGATCAGGAGATGATACACCATTTAACACGGCTAAACACCGGTTAGGTTAGGTTAGGTTTACCTAAAGTCATTAAATAGAAAAAGTTTAAAAATTCACGCATCGGTACGCAAATGCGTCCACAGCTCGCAACACTATAAATAACTAAAAGTGTAAAAAAAAGTTAATATCCATTAAAAGCTTCTTACGCTCTTTAAGGTCAGTTTATAAATATTTTCCAGTCCAAAAATTATAAATATTTCAATAACTACCAACTCTTCTTGTGCCACCGATCTTCTAATAAATGTAACATCAATAGAAAAGGAGGATAAAATAGCAACTGTAAAACATTCATCTCTATACTTAAATTTTTCAATAAAACTGTGTTCATCTGAAGCGACCTGCCAGGTAAGTATGTTTTTCATGTATCTGGCTGTACATAATTAGTTAAAGAATAGGAAGTAATATTTGTACAGCGCCCTTGAGGTGATTTTTCACAAAAACGGCGCAATACCAATCATCCAATTATTATTATTATTATCAATAATACAAGGGATTTTTAAAATATCTTGAGAATATTCGCAGCATGTTTCATTTGGAAATTAAATATGTACTTACAATCAACATTTTCTACTGTCCACCTACGCCCTTCCTAGAGTTAACAGGAAATTAACGAGTACTTTCCTTTTCTACTTTCAATTGTTAACAATTGACAGTTAGAGTGGGCTTCTTTCGATTACGAAACTTCCACATAGAATTGGTCTACAAAATATGGTTCCCACAATCGCAATAAAATGCTTTGCTGGAATGGATTTAAATCTATTAACGGAATACTTACAACTTACTTATTCAAACTGTGAGTTCACGAAAACATGAATTCAACGATTAGTAACATTATCAACTGGAATGGAAGGTTAAAGGAACCAAAACGCAATCCAAATTCGTTAAGAGATCGCGCTTTCAGAACGTTTTGAAATATACCTTCAATTGAACTAAGACACATTAAAAACTTCACAGGTTTCAAATCTAAATAAACAGACCTCTCTATTCATGGGTAAATAACAAAATAAAGAGAAAAATTTCCTACGAAATGCCTTCCTTTTTTTATAATGTGATACCACAAGAGTCCCAAATGCTCCCAACCAGTGAGAGCATCCCCAATTGGGGTATAATATGAGGCTGAAGACATTGAGGAGTGGAAGGAGATAGGGAAGATAAAGGTTGTGAATTACCTGGCTAATCAAATTTGGTCACTAAACACGGCTAAAGTCATTTCAAGCACCGTTTCTATTCTGAATGGTGGTCTTTCACCAGAGCGATACTGACAGTATCTACCACTCTGGAACGTGCTGCAAATATACTACATATTATTTGTTTATGAAACAACTCAATTTAATCAAATAAAATGTACTTGCGCACTTCAGATTCGTAGCCAAGGAGTGTAACCACTTAACCACGGAGACCGTCGAATACAGTCTTATTTCACAACGATATCTTCAAACTTCAAAGTAAGTGGGTACCTACCTTATAGATTCACATTAATTTAATTACCATTTATAATAAATTGACCTAGCTATAAAAAGAACAGATAAAAACGTGTCTCCTAAACTGGTCGCAATACCTGCATGCTTCGAATACAAAACTACTATTTTGATATGCCAGGAACTAAGTTGGGTGTCAAAATATCACTGAAGCGTAAAATATATCTTACATAATACCTCATAAAGTTCCACACGATTACGTGGCATTACACGTTCCACCGGTCACTTATTCTAGAATGCGGATATCGTAAATAACATACAAAAGACAACCAGGGGACTCCGGGCTCTGGTCTCCGTACCCCATACGGTGCATACAAATTCCGAATGCTGGACACAGGTTGCTCGAGTGTCACAATAACTTCTCTATCACAATGTCTAATATCACAAATCGTCCCATAAACAGGTTCATTGTCACTTCGGGACAAGGGGTCCAGGCAACACTTGATCAACATTTCGCTCAATAGATCGCATCCTGTCCCGGATGGGCAAATCCTGTACGCCTCTTTTTGAAGTTTGTGAAAAGAAATTCTCTCTCTTCTTATCATATAAATAGGTACCTAGCTATAAACCGTTTGAATTGTAGGTCATGGCCGACTTAAAAGCCCAAGAAATAGTAAAAATAACCATAATACTGTAATAATTAATATTTTGAACTTGCGTGAATATGCGTGGTGATGTGTTACTTGTTTTAACATCGTTCTTACTATATAAATGGTTTGCCTAGCATTGTTCGTTATACGGGTAGATAGGTACTTGAACTAGAAACTAAGTAAGTTTAATTTTTTAAGTAAATATCGTACATAATTCATAAAAAAAACAAGTATCGGTATTTGAGGAGGCATTCTTTTAATTTGCTAGCACAGGTATTACAAATTCCCCAAATTCGTGATTTTTTATTTGTTTATTATATAAGAAATATATTCTAAATGAAGTTTTCTCCAAATTTTTATTTTATTTTTAATGTACTATAATTTAAAGAGTAACGACAACAAAATTAGTTTTTCGACGATTACAAAAATGACGAAGTTAAGGGTTTGCAAAACAGAATTCCTATGGATTATTACAAACATTCCTTAAAATGTATACAATCGTATCTCGTGACATCACACGAGACAAAATTTGGTACAATTCATAATTCGGAGTACTGCCGCGCCAGTCATTGTATGTTCCGTGACATCACACGCTATTCGGCCGGCCGCAAATATCAACATTTTGACGACTATCTTCGGTACTATTCGGTATTTTTCAAAAATTACAAAAGTTCTGCCCTCAGAATGCTCTAATTGTAATCTAATGATATTTTGTAATAGATTGTATTACGGAATATTTCATAAAATTGATATGGCAGCCTTGCAATAAATATAATCAGAGCATTTGACGTTCGGTAGATTTACGCTAAAACAGAATCCTGACTCATCTTTATACAAACATACAAAACACTATGAAAAAAAACTAAACACTCGCGTTACTAGAAATGCTAACAAACATTTACTCCAAATTCCTGTAACTCATCTACTTTTGGGCAACAGAATTTTATGTACTTTGCGACAAGAATTTTCAACATTCTTCCAGTTAGCATCAAAAAATCTAATTCACAGAAATATTCAAACATAATTTTAAAATTTGGATTAAAAGTAATGATAGAGTTACCTGTGCAATCACCTAAATTCGAAGTTATCTATTTAACCATTTACGGAACATATCTTAATTATAAGTGTATATTTGTAGGTATTATAAAACCATTAAATAATATGCAAAATTACTGCCTCAACACAGGCTAGCCTAAGGACGCGGATTATGTGAAACTTCAACTTATAACTATGCATTTCTGTTCTTTACATATTATCTACTGTTATTAGATTATTTTTCAATTTTATTTTTTTATATATCTACTTTATAAACCATTGTACATTTTATTATACATGTGTTTTAGTTACAGTTAAACTTAATTTCATTATTATTAAAAATAATAAGGTATAATAGTCTTTGATAGTGATTTTTGATTACTATTAATGAAAGCGTTATTATAAAACACAACACAAGAAACCACAACAAACTACATAAACCAAAAATACACTTAACAAAATATGAACTAAAATCTTTAGAATATATAGCTTACACACAATACAATAAATTACCCAACGATATTAAAATTGCAAGCCAATGTGAAAGGTCTAAAAGTAAGATGTTTAAACTCTATTATTTGAAAGAATACCTCAAGGATTATGCTGTGATGTGTCTCCGCAATAAATATAACTATATAATGTACCAGTGATGTGTTTCTTTATAATAAGTGTCTCTGTACACTTATATTATAATGTACCAGTGATATGTATTCATTACAAATGCAAATTATGTTTTGTAAATGTTGTTAATGTATTGTGAATGTTTAATTTATATATCTCAAATATTAAGTAGGTTTGTTTCTAAGAACTGTACTGCAGGTTCTGCATGTGATCCCACAATGAGTTTCTTAACTCTTGGGAATACAATACATAATGTATTGTTTACTTTTTAATAAATAAAAAAAAAACATTTTGTGGGCTCGATTTTAAATGAATTGTTTGGTTTAAAAATGTAATACTGTTTTTTTAATGGTAATGTGTCTTTCACCATTTAGACTTATTGAATATTCCCTAAAAATATATTCCCGGGAATATACCCAGCACTAGGTGTGAGGCTTTCAAAACATGATTATTTTCATGTAAATTGTCATGTTAATTTTGTTGCTCCTTGGTACCAAATAAAATATTTCCTTTGTATATCCGCTACAAAAAACCTTACACATTGTTAAAATATAAAATCGAGTGGTATCATTATTTGCCTAATAAATTGTTAACTGGTTAACGCACGTCATTCTCGTTATTTTATGTGATAAATTAAATAAGTGGGCCTTTCTGTAATATCCAGAGAGCTTCTCCTTGTTTTCAATAATATCGCCAACCCTAAATAGTTATTCTAGGATCTTTGAACTTTGAACAATAATCCTTAGTTATTGTCGGCGACTGATAAGCAGGGGGAATATCATAATTTAATACAGGGAGCTCTATTGGACTTAAGACTTATCTTATTTTCAAATACAAACTGAATGACTTACTTGATGAGCTGAGAAACGATTCATCGTCAAAACTCCGTGGCAGAGCAGTAGGTCCTTGGCTATGGAAAAAGTGGTCGCGGATTCAAAACATGCCGGGAGCAAAAAAACCATTTGATTTAGGTTTCACTTGGTCCACCATAACACACAGATATCTACTAAAACAGGAGAAAAATGCACCGACATTGTGCCCCAATGTAAGCATGTACTTAATAAAAATTGACCGGATAGTAGCCAAGTGGTCCAAAATGTCGGTTTCCCAACCAGCGGTCATCATCTGCTAGCTAAGTCCCCTAATAAATGCACAAGCAGCATTTTAGGCTTATAGGGTGGTGGTGAAAGGAATTCATACATTTTCAGTATATTCGTCTATAATGTAAACATTTCTTAAAAAAATAATTGTATATACAATCCCCGGACAATTTATTACGGCCACCACGATTTTTTTTTAATAGATATTTTTATTGTATGTATTTTTTACTTTTTTGGCGAATAAAATTTATTTATTTATTTTATTCGCCATAATTATAAAGAAATGATATTATAGTCTCAACTGCTTATAAAATAGGCAATTTTATTATTATGCTGGCAACACCTCTATTCTGGCAGTCATTTTGTTTTACGTCAGTCTATATTCTGTCACCGTGTAGTGCGCACGTGTCGCTTTTATCCTCGATTGTTTTATGTTTTATAAAGGAAGTAGATAAATTAAGTACAACATTTTACTTGTGATTTTACATTTATACTCAATGTAATATGTTTTTTTTAGGTTTTTGTAAAATTTGGTTGATTTTTTTACAATTTTTTTACGTATTTTGTTGTTGTTTTTAGCAATGGAAAGGGCTAAAAACCTAACTCCAAGAAAAATAGCCAGTGTGAGTACACTGTTGAGGGAAACATCATGTTCCTTAAATTTTATTTAAAAAACTAGGCGTAAAACTGTCCATGCTATGCACATGTAGATATATGGTAGTTATATTTGCACCATGTTCCATGAGTAGAAAATAATCTCAATACCGCTCTGGTGACCGATTTGAAACATGAATTGGATTTAGATAGTGATCAGTTCTGAATAGTGAATATCCAGGTACCCACGAACTTCCCTCTTTCCCCGCTTCCTCACACTCCTCCATCTTATATCTTGTCACGTCTTTCAAAAGAGTTCAAAAGCGTTGAATGTTATTTATTGAAAAATTTGCCAATCTTCCATACCAGGGTAAATCCATTTATGAAAAACATCTTCCCATCAAAATAGCTCAACAGCGTTCCTTCACTGTAGTAGTAAACCCATATTGTAACTATGTCAGTAGATAACCAAGGAAACATAATATAAACCGGGCGTGAACTTTTAATTTTATGCATGCCATCGTGCGGCATTCCTGGAAGCATGTTAATTAACCTAGTCAGGCACCAATACAGGTTTCCGAATCCAATTAAAGAGATAATTGGGTTATCCCTAAAACGTGTTATTAGGTCAAATACAAGAGCGGAATTAGTGGCGAAGAATGTCAGGTTTCTCGCTAAAGGAAAGGGTAAAAATAGAAGTGATTGAAAAGCTTCTTAAAAAAATACTTATCGGAGCTGTGGGCGTTTTTTTGTATAGGCGTTATTTTTATTACCTTTATCCAATTATTCTATTTATATCTACATCTAGGAGCTATCTACTGTAGGTATAATTTGATAGGGGCGGAAGACCAAGACGGAAATGAATTTACTACCCTCTTGTGAGATTGTGAACACGTGAAAGCAGAAATAAAAATAAAAATAATATTTGGATGGTTTGTATAGGACCGTTTTTATGAAAAATCACCTCAAGGAGATTGTAAAAATATTTTTTCCAAGGTTCTATATTTATATATATATATATATATATATATATATATATATATATATAATAATAGTATTCGCAGTTATATTGATTTTAAGGATATGAAAATGTAAGTTTTTAGTTTGGACCGAAATTCTGTTGGGCTTGTTAAGCATCTTAATTCCGGAGGGAGTTTATTCCAAGCCTTAGGCCCTGATACTCCGAAAGCGCTATCTCCAAACTCAGTTTGTACTTATTTATAGTATTTAATTCATTTTTACTATAAATACGCAATCTGTTTGCTTGTTGTGGCAAAAAGTATCGAACGGTGGAACCTTAGCGTCATGACACTGCCCAGCTTTTTATTTTTGGAGTTTCAAGGTCAACACAAATATTTTCAATTCTCGAATTAATTTCCATCCTGAGTTCTAGACGGAACCGGGTAGTAATGTCATTAGCTTAATACATTGATTAAAAACCCTAGATATTAAAACACCCCTGACGTCATTCAATACCGATCGTAGCACCTTTGCGGAGCAATGATATTGCAAAATGACGTCATATTGTTTAAAATTTTATAGAACCCTATATCAGGCCCGTTTTCACTAGGCAAAAAATCTTACATAAAAATTTACTATATACGAGTATAGTCGGCGATTTTTTTTAAACAAAAGTTGACAGATGGACATCGTAGAGAGATAGTAGTACCTATATCGAAACTGAAAAATATAACATATACGAGTACATAAGTACGAGTATACGCCATAGTCAAATTCTATGAATCTTTGTACCAAAATAAAAGCTTTGCTGTAAAAGATTTTCGTGAATGAGTACATTTAGGTAAATCAAAACAGACAGAATATTCAAGTTTTACCATACGAAGAGGAGTATTAAAATGACAAAGAAAAATAGCCCTTACCGACTACTCGAGCTCGTAATCACCCAACCAAATAAAAAACAATGTGTTCCGTATCCGGCCACAGCGCGTGTTCCATCGCTACACATGTGCGAGCAGGCGTACCGCTGATAGCCCCGTTGTAACTTCTCTCCCTTTCTCATAAACGGCGCATGTACCAGAAAGAGAGATTACAGCAGAGCTCTAATCGGCAGGACCATACCAAACTCATGGGGTCTCCGCCCGTTCAATTTATTATGAAACTTGGAAGCGTGGACCACAAGATCATCGACTGAAGGTCATTATCAATTTATTAGATTTTGAATAACGCATTTGGAATTCTAATATGAAATAGAAACAGTGATGCGTCCGTAGAATAATAACATTATTAAATGCCAATAAAATTAAGTTTATTACTCTCGTATGTATTACACACTGATCGGTGGCCCGTGGGGTAAGTTAGTCTTCACTCGGGTTTCAAAATAAATTACCAAATTTAAAAAAAAAATGGACAAAACTAGTCAGGCGCTATTTTTTTCCACAGACGTAATAAATAATAGTTGGTTATTTTTTATAACGCCCTTTTCTTGAAAACAGTTTTTTTTTTAAATTTACAGTTTGATTAATCTAACCTACAATTTATCACTACAAATAGACAATTTGATAATGCACTCGGAAAGCGAAACAGCTGTCACGGGAAATAATAATTTCCCAGCAGAACTGATTAATAGATAAACCGTTTTTTATTGAATAATAGTAATTATTATTTTCAAATAAAATTAAAAATAATTTAAAAATAACTAGTACACTCACAAGTAAGACTTATGACTAGCCGGTAACATCTAGAATCTATAACTAGTGACTTAAAACTAAGACTTATGACTAGCCGCTAACATTTAGGATCTATAACTAGTGACTTACAACTAAGACTTATGACTAGCCGCTAACATCTAGGATCTATAACTAGTGACTTACAACTAAGACTTATGACTAGCGGCTAGCACCTAGGATCTATAACTAGCAGTGGAGTGCAGTCCATACAGGCTGAAAAGCTAAGAAAAACGATCCATAAAAAATACCATAAATTTCTGATGTATTTTTTTCCACTCATTTTGTAAGGAACTTGTACGCTCATTTATTCAATTGGACACAACAATCACTGCAAGATGATAATAAAATAGCCATTTTCAAATATTCGGTGCACAATTCATGCACGGCCTTGAAAAACTACATATAGCCTATATTTTGTCATAGGGTAATGCTTTTTTAACTTTTTTGAAATAATGGCTTACATAGCTCCGGGCCAAAAAGACCCCTTTCTCTTTCATCACGAGTTTAAATTATGGTTGTTGGATATAGATTTAATTTTTAATTTTATTGATTTTGCAATGGTACATGGCTGCAGTTATGGGATATTTAAAACTTTACGTAAAATTTGTTTCGGTTTTTTATGAGTGGTTTTAATATTTACATCGTACTGTGCGAGACAGTTGATAGACGCGTTTTCACGGGTGGGAATACCCGAATAAAAAGATTCCGCGAGACGTAGGAATTGGTCTTTAAGGAGGGGGATTTCCGAATCCCGGTTAGGGTAATGCGTGCCACTTATAAATATTGACTTACAACTAAGACTTATGACGAGTGGCTAACATCTTAGATCTATAACTACAAATAAGTTTAACAACATTAAATTTATCTAGGACAATTGATGACCAGTTGAATATTGACTGCTTAACTAGCGAACACATCTTTCCATGCCATCAACTCATATTATTATCTGGGCGAGTAATTCACATATAATTTTTTTTTAATAAATATAATTTTTATATTGACATTACCACATAAAATCAAATCTATAATTGCCATTATTATTATTATTATTTTTAATTATGGTGACCAAATGTCATATTATATGTTGGTTAGTCCCAAATGCTCCCCAACCGTCTTTTTTTTATATGAATACCGCACGAAAGTCCCAACTGCTCCCAACCGTCTGGAGGCAGTGAGACTATGGCATCCCCAATTGGGGAATGTTGTGAGGCTGAAGTTAATGGGGAAGGGAAGGTGAAGTGGAAGAGGAAGGTCGGGAAATACCTGGCTTTTCAAATCTGGTCACCAAACACGGCAACAGCCATTTCGAGCAACGTTTCATTTCTGAATTATGATCTTTCACCAGGGCGATACTGAGAGTGGCTTCCACTCTGGAGGAACGTGCGCAAATATAGTATATTTAAATGAGTTAATTGTGAAACAGAAAAAAATAATTAAATAAAATTTACTTGCGCACGTCGGGATTTGAACAGGAGACCTTCGGATTCGTAGTCGAGAGCCTTACCCCTCGACCATGGAGGCCATCAATGATTTTTAAAAAAATAACAATATTACTATATTAGGTTTGGTTAGGATGAATTATGTTCATGAGTAATTATGTTGAATTATATTCAATTAAATCTGTGTTTGATCTCTACCTTCGATAGGAGTCTGTCGAGAGATGATGCGCGGAAGAAAAAGACATTAGTAATAAAGTAATTAAAATATTTATTTTGACAAATCGTCCGAAACAGGAAGCATTGTTTAATACCGGCAATAAACTAAAAAATACTTGGTTTATTTACTGCAGTCACGAGCCATCCCTATCATTAAAAAGCAGCACCATGCGGAACCCCATCGATTTAGAAGACACAGGAATGGTATATATAGTAACAGAAACGACCCCACTTCTATATATTCAAATGTGACCAACTAGACTACTAGGAAACATTAATTAGGTAGATGGAAACTGTCGCTGAATTCTATTATAAAAACACCCCTTACAGTGATAAAAACAAATCATATAACAATATTTATGTCTAATCAATGAAATTAAGGTAAAGGGTCGCATCTGGGAATCGAACCCAGGACCTGTCTTGTAGCGACAACACTCTCACGCTGAGCTAATGAGACCCATGGTAATTATTTAATGTCATTTTGACCGATATCATATTTCTTTTTAAAAATTACCAATATTATCCCGAATTAATTCGCATCTGTCTAGAATGAAAACATATTCGGGTAGAACTTTACAATCATACAAAAAGATTTCAGCCAAAAATATGGGAATTAATTAAGGATAATATTGTTAATTTTTACGAATAAATAAATACGATATCGATAAAAAATATGAAAAATAATTAGTTCTCATTAGCTCAGTCGTAGAGTGTTGTCCAGTGAGACAGAGGTCCTGGGTTCTATTCCCAGATGCGACCGTTACATTTTTTCTCTGTCTTTTTCTGTTTCATAATTCAATTCATATTTTTTTAATATTACCTTTAATGGTTAGATATTAAAATGGGGTTTATAGGCTTCAACAAGTTATTTCAATAAATTTAATATTTATATCAATCAGAACTCATCAGTGCAGTGGTTCAATCTAAAGACTGCAACATCCACCCTACAAGAACACTTTTAAATACTTTTTTATAAAATATTACCTCAATTGCACAATGATTACATAATATAAAAGAAAGGTTGTACTATCTTTTAATAAATATCATGATAATTCCGTGATGAGAAAACCATTATAGTAATTAAACAATCCCTGTTATAAACTCTACTATCAGAGGTTGGCATAGTGAAATATGAATAAAAAATATTATTAATCATTCCGTTTGTCTTATTCTCATGGGCCCTCTATGTGATGGGCCATCAGCTGGTCGGTGGGATGGCCTGGCGATGGCTCGGCGTATTTCCAACGCATCTACACGATGGCGAGGTTTAGTTCTACTTTCAACGCACTACTTCGAGATGGACGTGCCGTTGCGGCAATATATATGGTTAAAAACGAGATGATTAGTTTTTATTTGCATAATAGACAATGACATTCAAAGAAACGATATGTTAATATCATTAGTTTGAAATAATCTAATATCATAAAATTAATATCGGACATTCAGGATATGGAATGTTTTTTTTATATAATTATTTGTTATTGTTTTGTTTTTACTCTCTTCCAATAACTCTAGCCCAATAAAAATAGGAAGTAAATGCAGATATATTTATTTAAAGTGCGTTTATTTATATAATTTAAATACAACATTTGAAGATCCACAATTTATAACAAATATCTGTTTAGCGTTTATTTTTATATTTGGGATTTCATATAAGAGTACATTCACGAACGAATAATTCTACGAATTTTATAGTTTCCTCCCATGTCCAAACTACCGCCATTACGTTGAAAAATGTTTCGGAGCTACGTAAATATTACTAGCTAAGGAGACGTCAACTCCGGAGAACTTTCAAGCGGACGCCGGACACTAAGCAGTTGGCCACGTGTAGAGGCAACCGCTGGCCCCCTATCCTTTGATGTCAACGAAAAACCGACACCGAGGCCATCCCCCGCCATCGCACTGCGCCATAAGTCATCCGACGCCACTACGCCCTTTACACGATGGGACATCCGTAGTGGGCCAGCTGATGGCCCATCGTGTAGAGGGCCCATCAGAAGCTTGTCGAACGGGTTTTATACTTAGAGTAATATGCATAAAATTGAGTACAAAATACAACATTGTCTTTTCTTTTTGATGTTATTTATGGTAACCGAACAACATAGGGCAGTTACAGTGACAAAGCAGAACATGTTAAAATAATAAGTTTGGTTGGGATTGCTTTTTTTCAATTATCTTAATTGTTTAAATTTTAAATTAACTTAACTGTTCTTAAAATAATGTTAAAAAGGTGAAATTCCAACTTCCATGACGTTTCAAGGTAGCTAAAATTTGCGCACATTAAAAAAACATTAATAACACAATGACATGCCGTAACATTTGTGATATAAAAATTAATAAAAATTGTCCGCCCATAAAGTTGCATGGACTGGTTAGTACATTCTTTCCGGGGACTCTCCTAGTCTATTCTGTGCCAATGGCTGAACCCCCATAACATTATTCTAGGTAGGTCATAAAAGAGCTTCCCGCACATCCTCCTTCGCGCTTTCAACTTTAACCCTTTGCTCCTGTGTGGTCCATCAAGGCACTTGCAGCTTCCGTATTAAGTAGTGTTTTCAAAGACAATCGTTGTTTTCTCCTCAACTATATTTAACCCCAAGTTTCTTTCATCGCTTCAAATACAAAAGACGAAACAAAGCGATATAAAAATACGAAGGAAGGACGACATCGTTTTTTAAAGGATTTTGTATTAGATTTAAATTGTAATTGAAAACACTGGATTGGTATCTTCATTAAAAACAATATCGCGTCTCTATAAAGGCTGTTAGTAACCCCTTGACATAGTTAACTTTGCAGTCAGTTGCTAGCGTAGATTTTATTGATACAAAAAAACAACGTTTTAAAAAAATGTATTTTGAAATGATCATTATTTTAACATTATTTTGAATTCCTTGATTCGAGTTAAGAGTTTAAACTTTCTCTATCGGAAACCTTATTTCTTTAAAACAATAGAAAAATATGGAAAAAATGGGTCTTATCATATTTTGACAGTTAAATGGTTATTACAAAGCACCATAGCGCATGATAAAAATGGTATTGCGACCTAAAAATAGTTGTGTTGACGTAGAAATTTCAAACAAAAAGGTTTGTACGTTTAATTTTTCCGAAGTTTTTTGCTACATCTTCCAAATTAATTTTTTTTTTTAAAGTTTTTTTTTATTAACTCCACACAGGAGGCCCTGATTGAAATAATTTCCCTCAGGCCCTATATAATCTTTGGGGATGCTGTGTGGAGGGTCCTTTAGAAAATAGGAAGGAGTGAACCCGGATCTTGAAGAGACCCATGTTGTAGGAGGGAGAAAACACAGAGGCCGGCAGATCATTTTACAGCCGAGCTGTTGAACACAAGAACGAGTCGTAGAAGCGACCCGTTCTCATGTGACAAATGTCAATCGTGTGCAAATGTTGGGCGCGCGTTTGGCATGTTTTCCGACTGTGCACCGGTGCTAAAGGAATCAATGACGCTAGTTCCTCAGAACATCTTCCATTAAAATACCGGTAGAACTAGGACAGCATTCCCGCCTGACGTCTGTGCTCCAAAGATTGCAATCCGTCTCTGTGCAGAAACAGGACCGCCTGTTTCTGCACAGAGTCAAGGGTTCGAGGCACCGTCCCCAAACATTCTTCACCTAAGCGAGAAGATCACCGCGCGAGCGGTTCCGTCGGAATCCGTGCTGACGGTCATTAATAATTTTGTTCTTCTCGAGGTATGTGAGCAGTTTTTCGTTGATCACACATTCAATCACCTAGGACAGAACTGATGTGATTTCTATGGAGCGGTAGTTGGCCGGGTTAGAGCGGTCACCTTTCTTAGGTATGGGATAAATGACCGCTTTTTTCCAACCAGAGGGCACAACGCCACATTTTAGGGACATTTTAAAGAGCTTTGTCAAAAGTGGAGCTATTTCTGAAGCAACCTTACGATACGATAAGATAGTTTTAATAATTCAGATCAATTTATAAATAACAGTCCAGTGAATTTACCATAAATCTAAAGATATTTAACATATACTTTGAAATGCAATATATTCATACGATTCGCTTTGGTCCTGAGAACGTCTTAGGACGGGCCCAACTCTTTGCATCTGATGTTAGCAGTAGGTAGGTAGGTAATTAATAAAATTCTGAATATTTTATCTGAATTTTAACATTTCTGTTCTATTCCTCTTTCATCCTATCATAAAGATTATTATGTTTTTCCTTTGTCATAATTAATTATGCGAGCATAAAGCTTTTCACACCCAATTTCAGCAAAACTTTATGAATATTTCAGACATTAAACCCCCTTCGTAAGCTTCCATCGACTAACTGGACGGGATAATCTTCATTGAGATGGGTTAAAGCTAAAAAGCTTTGTCTTTGTACGTCGTACCCGACTTGACTCGCCTCCATACTACAAAGTTGTAAAGCCATCACTAAAAAAGAGTTTTTTTTAAGTCTACAGAAAAAAAAAACAAATGAAACCCGACAGTTGGAAAAAGGTGTTCCAAGTTCAAAAGTTTTAAGCTGCAGTTTATTTTTGGAGAGTTACACAAATATAATATGTACGCTGAACTTAATGACCTCAATTAAAAGTTAAGAAAAACAAATGGATACCGCGTCAAAGCGTCGCGTCGGCGAGCCGACTAGCGGTAGAATTTTGAAGTAGGTGGGAATTAGTGATGGGCATAATCGATACAATATGATAATTTTAATTGAGTTGTGATTGCCTGGACACAGACTGCACGGTTGGCTTAAATTTTGGTTTATACTGGGTGTTAACGGGATAGACGATCTTTTTTTTCGTCCAGTTTCCATGTGGATTGTCTTTGTTCAATGGAATTTTCTATAGAATTTTCCATAAAAAAAGACAACTCACGTGCAATCTGGATGAAAAAAAGGTATCGTGAAAGAACGTGTTTAGGGGTGAGAATTAGTGATGGGCATAACGATACAATAATGATAATCGACACAAAACTCTTTTCGTGTAAATGTCCCTCTCATTTGGAATAAACTTCCCCCAGCTCTTACTAATATCCAGAAATTGACTGAATTTAAACGGGCTTTAAAAACAATCTTATTTAAAAAATCCTACTGTCTATAAATTTTAATTTCTCTTCAATTTATTATAAAAAGTCATTTCCTCAAGCCTCTGGTAGTTGTTTGGTTTCGGTTTCCTCCGTATATATATATATTTTTTAATTTTTTATGTGAAGTCCGTTATTACTGAACATAACCATATAAGAACATATAAGAACATAACATATTTTTGTAGTAATATTGTGAATGTGTTATTTCTGTATAGCCATATGTATACTGTATAATATTTTGTAATTTTTTATGAATTTTCACCTAAGGAGTACTGTAGGAGTAGTATTAAGAATAAGCAGGAATGTATGTAATATGTTAAGAATGTATAAATAGAATGTAAAAGTAGCACTGTAGGATACCACTGAATGGAGTTATTTAATCATTTTTAAGTTTAAGTAAAGCGCACTTGAAGTGAATCAACACAAAACTGCGCTATATAAATGCTTTGTTATTATTATTATTATTATCATTATAAAACATAAATTAAAATTTGATTTCAGTTTTATGTGATTGCTTGGACACAAATTTCATTTAATTCATTCACTGACAAACTTTAACCAGCTCTGCCTGCACTTATTTGGGAAAAATGTATGTGCCATTTTTTGTGGTTGTTTAATTTTTTTTTAAATTACAAACAACAACAAAAATTCGGATGTCGTCACTGGTCACTGATATGTCTCTTTACGAAAATTCCATGTAATAATAATTTTAATTTTCTCCAAACACGACGGTTTTTTGGAGATACATAGAAAAAAAAATTATTTCTTAACTCTCTTTGATGTTCATTCAGGAGAAAACAATAAATTAACCCTCCTCATTGGTAGGTATTACATATAGGCGCATACTCAATTTAGAATTTCGACGCTTGGAAACATCTCGCTAATTTAGTATCCGGTAATTTCTGTGTAGCACTTACATGTTTTGGTCCTCATAATCTACATTTAAGGTTAACTGACATAACAGTTATGCTTGACAGCTGACAACATTTTGAACAAAAGCTGAAACGGGACGAGAATATGCATTTAAGGGTGCATATGCAAAGAATTACAAATGGCGTTGATTGTGGATTTGATAGTCATCGAATGTGATTAGGTCTAAACACCCCAACCTACCTACTATAAAATTTTTCTTATGTTTACTATAATTCAGGTAGGTAGATAGATCCCAAAATGAAACATCGTGCGGTGTGTTGTGATTGTTCTAGTTGCAATAACACGGCAGTAATAATATCTCCGTGTTAACAGTTAATACGTAGCGGAACAAGGAACAAGACAACACAAAGGGGGGCGCGGCTCGATAGCCCTGTGGCCGTCGCCCGTGTCGCCTCTTCCTGACTTCCTGACTTCCCGAGGGACCACAGTGTGTTTATTGTGACCCCTTGTACCTATGGTAATGACTATAACATTGTATCGAAAATAGGATAGGTACCTACTTTTTAAAAAATGGTATCCTACGAAATATAAAATTCAATCAAAGATCTAAACTTGATATAACATAAAAACCGAAAACACAACCATGTATGTTTATCCAACAAAAACACATCTTTCCATCGTTTCTATGTTTTATTTCCCAACTAGCTGATGTGTACCCGGCCTTGCTCGGTTATTTTTTTTTTGGAATAAAGTTATGAAGTTGTGAATTTTTGCTTGTCGTCCGGGTGCCATAATTGATTAGACAGGGAAAGTAATGTTTTGTGACGACTATTACTATCTTTAAATTTCTATTCTATTACTATCTTTAAACATTTCTATTACTATCTTCAAACATTCATTCGAAATATTTTTTTTTATACCAAACATTTATTTTTTCAAAATATATTTAAATGATAAAGTTCTTAAGCAGGTACCTCGTTGTGTTTTTATTTTTCTTTATTTTGAAAATATTATACCCAAACAAAATTTCTTCTTTTGAATATGTAATCTGTGGCTAACCAGAGTGGTTTATCTATCTACTAACCTCAATACAATATGGCGGGTTCAATGTTTTTTCATACTTACAATTAGTTTAAAACGTTACAGCAACAAAAGTTTTACATATTGGATTTCATTCAAACTACTCTCTAAACATTCCCTGAACTAATAAGATAATAAGAATAAACTGTGCTATTTTCAGCGCAACCGCTATAGTATTTTTAGAGAAAATCGAGGACAGACAAACAAGCATAAATTTTTATATATGGAGAAGATTTATATTCGCTAAATTAAGTCATCATAAGCCCGGTATTTTAGCAATTTTTAGTGCTGGTATCATTAGGTTTATCATAACAGTGCTACTACTATATTTCATATTCGGGCCTATGGCCATAGGCCTGGAATTTCATTGGCTGCGGTGCCTGTTTCATACATAACTTAATTTTGAATTTGAGGCCAAAATACCTACCCAAACTGAATGATATATTTTTTAAATTAAAGGTTTAGTAAATATCTAGTACGTATGAGAAGTATTTTATTTATTTTTGTTTTAAATTATCAAGTATATGCCATGAAAAAAAAAAATTCTTAAATTTGTAGGAAAATTAGAAAATTATTTGTGGATTTATGGTATATACATTTTTTTAATTGTCGTATTTGCTACGTAAATATGATTACGTAAATAAAAATACAAAATCGAAACATTTAAAAAAAAAAGGTTTTTTCGGGTCGACTTTTTAAATTATGTGCGGCAAATTCGGGTTCCAAAGTAAATTGGTCGTTTTAAATTTAATTTAAAGTCCATCATAATGCTTATTTTAATATTTAAAAAAAATGCATATTTTATATTTCATTATATTTTCAAAGTAGACAGAGTAAAACTTTTAATAAATCACCGCTAGCCCCCAAAAAATTGTTAAAGGTGCCTCTAAATTCGTGAAAAATCAATTCCTTTAATGGTCTATATTTCATAATGTAAGACAAAAATAAATAAATTACTTCTAATCCGTATTAGATATTTACTATACTTTTGACGAAAAAAAATCATTAGGTTTAGGTGAGTATTTTAGCCTCAAATCCAAAATAAAGTTTTGTATGAAACAGGCACCGCAGCCGTTTCCCTTAACAGGGGCAGCCGTTCATCTTAAGCTAAGATTTCATACATTTTATTTTGTACTTTTGACGGCTTAATTATTTATTTGCTAGTTGGGAATGCGTGTTGAGCGTTGTTTTGAAGGTCTGATCAAAGTATTAACGATAATAATGACAATAATATTGATCGTCTTCGGGGCGCATTGGTCGCCATGAGATATTTACGTTCGTCAAGTTACTCTCTGGTAGGAGCACTGTCAATATAAGCTTGCTATAAGCCATTACTAAAAATTACCGAAATAACGGGCCATGATTCGAAGGATAATTTATATTTATTATTCACTAGTTCCTACCTATATTCAAAGAAACGTATAGGGTATAGGTAAAACACATACCCGGGTAATGTAGGTGGGAGTTATAGATAAGGTTACAAAATTACCCACAGAGAAGGTACCTGCCTAGTACCTACCTCTCTACTAACAGCTTGTGTCGCTTTTGCGGATATCCCTTTGTGGTAATTGTTGTTCCTGGTATAATTGATGACTTGTTCCCATTGTAATCATTGTATCATAACATAACCCGCTCTAGAACATGATACAGTTAACTTTACAAGCGTCCAAAGGACGAACAAAAGATTTTTTTTTAAATTGTAGTTTTTTTATGACCGCAAAGTTAAGCGTGTCAAGCTGTAACCCGTTTGTGATAGTGGACATCTAATTAGCGTCAAAGGTTATGAGGTCCCACGGAATCCCCCCGCTAAAAGCTATTTTTTGTTCAATATTCAAAATGATCGGACATCCGCCGTCGCTTTTCCCGCTCTTTTGTGCCGTGGCGTAATGGCGTTTCGGATTCCTTCACTTCCGGAAGCACTATAAATCAAATGAAAGTTACAACGATAATGATGTTCATAAAATCAAAGGAATATAAAATCAAAATGTGTACCTACTAAACTGATTGCAATTTTCGTCTATTTTGATTTTGACATATGCAAACTGCAACCGTGCAATTTTCTTTCAGATTAAAAATATATATAGCTTGGCAATACTATGTAGAAATTTAATAAAGTGGAACTAATTTTTTCATTGCTATACCATTAATAATATTATCAATATATTCATTTTCTAATTATTAATTATTTTTAATGAGATTTAAAAAACCTCATTGTAATATAGAAAATAATATTAACATTGCCTAAATGAAACATGAAACCGGAAAAAACAACAGAAAATAAAAAGATTTCAGTCGCATCATAAAGATAACTGCCAATATTGGATTAAAATTGGAAAATATTATTGAAAAATCTTAAATTTGAGATATGATATCGATGAAAATAACATAAATTGAACTGGTCTCATTGTATAAGTTGGTAAAGCGGTTGCCCAGGTTGGAAAGGCAGAGGTCCTAGGTTCGAGTCCCAGATGCGACTGAAATCTTTTTATTTTCTGTTGTTTTTTCCGGTTTCATGTTTCATTTAGGTTATGTTAATATTATTTTCTTCATTCGTCGGTAATAAATTGTATATAGGTATGTGTATTTCATGTAATATGGCAGATTGGGTTAGCACCATCCACCCAGTCCTGCTGGATTAAAAACTTAAGTAAATAAATATTGTACCAGCATGCTACTCAATTTGTCTAATATGTATTCCCCCATAGTATTATAATTATGTATGTTGCTTGATTACAGTATTTATTATCCAAGGAAAATTTTTGCCAAGAAATATAATTTATCGCGAAAACCTATTAAAAAAAACATTTCAATTGTTGTATAACATGCACAGAAAACATGGTTGTTTTATTTTTTATTTTGCGAAAACGATACAAGAGTCCCAACTGTCCGGAGCCAGGGGGAATACAACCATAACCATGACGGTAGAGGGGTTGGGAAGTACCCGACTATTCATAGACGGTCACTAAATATAGCTAAAGTCATTTCAAGCAACATGCCAGCGACAACGGAACTGTGCCATCCCCACTCCCAAGTATGTTATGTGACTTGAGGCAGTGGTGACAAGTGCCTTGCTATGCAGATCTGGTCACTGAACACGACTAAAGCCATTTCAAGCAACCGGGCCGATAATGAGAGGATCTATTACTTTAGAGGTATGAATTATTTGAATTAAATTATGATTTTTTTACATCAATAGTACGACAAAGTGAGGTTAAAGTTATTCGGAATCAATTAAAAAAATGCACATCTACTCATGTTACCTACAAACAGAATTCTTCGTATTTAGTTAAGTACCTATGTACATATTAGAAATAGAGAAATAAGTAGGTATTTAGCAATAGAGTTTCTAGGTAAAATCATTTTTTTATGTATTTGTCAAAATGGCGTTTGAATGAACGCAACAAATAAATCCAGTCACCTTTGTGTGAAATTCTTTAATTCCAGCTAGTAGTGTCAAAGCAAGTGCGAAACATTGCACTAAAAAATGTCAAACACGTCCGAGGAGTTATTCGCGCGAAATTAATGTAAACCGGATTCAATAGACCAATAGACTATTTTCTATTGAATTAAAACCGTTACAAAAACTATAAGAAATCAGTCGCGGCCAGTTTCATAAAAAATATATATTTTTGATTTAAGGCCAAAATACCCAATCAATCTGAATGATTCTTTTTATTCAAAGGGTTTGGCAAATATCTAGTACTCTGATTAGCTGTTTTATTTATTTTTGTTTTTAATGATAAAAAAAGGCCAGAAGTGAATTTTTTCAAGATTTTAGCGACAACTTTGGCAATTATTTTTTGTGAGTAAATGGTAATTATTAAGGGTAAATGTAATGTAATACGCGGTCACAGATGGCGGTAATTTAAATATTTTAGAAAAAGTACTTTTAGCAAGCAATGCTTTTAATTCTTGAGATTATATATGTTAGTTATAGAATCTCAATAATATATCGTATTTTATACATTTCTTGTAATAATTCTTATAATAACAATTTACTCCATTTCGTATTACGTAACCTGCCAACAAACAATTTATTTCAATATTTAAAAGCATTACGTGCTGGGTGTTTTTTTGAAAATATTTAAATTAGTGCCATCTGTGAACGCGTATTACGTTTCGTTTGCCCTTTAAAAAAACTACAGCAACATCGCCATCAACTGCAAAGTTAAGCATGTCGATCTGTAATAATGTAAGTACAGCATGACACACTTTACATTTCAGCTAGTAAGTGGATACAAAAAAATCTCTATTTAAAAACAGTAAATTCGTTTGTTAGTTTCTTCCGGGGATTATTTTGATTTTACAAGTAATGCACAAGAGTCGCAACTGCTCCCAACAGTCTGGAACCAGTGAGACTATAGCATCCCCAATTGGGGTATGTTGTGAGACTGAAGGTAGTGGGGAGGGGAAGGAGATGGGAAGAGGAAGATAAGGAAGTAGTACCTGGATATTCAGATCTGTTCACAAAACACGGCTAAAGCCATTTAAAGCAATGTTTCGATTCTGAATGGCAGTCTTTCACCAGGGCGATACTGTAAGTACCGACCACTCTCGAACGTGCCACAAATATATTATTTTCTTTTTAGTGAATAAATTGTGAAATAACGCAAATTAAACAAACAAAAAATTACTCGCACAAACAGGGATTTGAATCTGTGACCTCCGGATTCTTAGCCGAGGATCATAACCACTAAACCACGGAGGCCATTGTGTCATGCTGTAGCTAGGTAGGTCATAGAAACAATATTAGATGGATTTATTTGATCAAATAGAATACACATTTTTCAATCACAGATTTAATTTGCCAACAAAAATATAAAGTATTATATAGGTAAATATATAGGTATTCACTTAAAAAATAAATAAAACTTAATACAAATAATTTTCTAAATCATTTAAATATTTTTATTGTTAATCTTTGGGTTTTTCGTAAAACATGTCAAACAGAACAGAGGACAGCCTATAGAGTGGAAGGCCCATCACTGTAAAGTAGTCTCCCTCTATACGCTCTATCATAGTACCACCAATGCCTTGAATACCATACGCACCGGCCTTATCTCTGAAAAAAAAATCATATCTAGTACCTAACTTGGATAATAAGGAAAAATAAACAGTGAAAAATATAATGACTTTAAAAATATATATTCATATAGATCAGCAAACGATGATTCGCAATATATAACTTTCATTGTATATAATTATACGTAGAATTTACAAAACATTATTTAAGAGTGAATAAAAAATCAGTTTATCAAAACATCGTGTTATGTTGGCACCATTGCATTTGGAACATTTGACGTCACGTGGGCATTCCCTTTTTGGATTAGTATGAAAAAAAATTATTTTTCTATTATGTTTTGTATTTTTTTTAGTTTTGGTAAAATTTTTACTTAATTTGGGTGACTTTAAGCTGTTAAATATAAACAACTATTATTCATGAAAGAAATTAGAGTATTCATGATCAAACCAATTATCAATACGGATATTATGATAATGATAATGTTAATGCTCAATACTATTACGATTCTTTGCTTAAACTTTCTAAAAAGGTACATAATTTTATTACTCATGTTTAGTTATGATTTATCATGAATAGAATATAAAATTATGTACGGTAAAACTCATCCTTGTTTTGACATTTGACATTCTAACCTCAAAACTGATCTAAACCGACCGGCCGTAGATTTGGAGCGTTTTGGCGGACTTTGAAAAATTGAAAATTATTTTAACTATGAAAACTAACTTTAGAAAAAAAAAACGAAATATATTGGTATTTAACGGAGAGAGGGACGTCGGAGAGTTATTATTTATTAATTCAAAATAATGATATTATTACGCAATACGATAAACATAATGTTTTTAAATAGAAAAATATTTATTAAATATTTTATAAATTTACATGGGCTTAGCATTTATCAAAATCCAATCAGAAACATTGTTTTTTTTTTTTGTAATGCGTATTACAAATTTTTGGTTACGTTTATTTACAAAAATGCAAAGAAAAATTATTAAATATACTTTTCCCCACTTTAAAAATCATATTCGTATTTTCAATATTTTGTTAAACCTACAATGGAACGGACAGAAAAAAGTAATATTTCTGATTGGATTTTGATAAATGCTAAGCCTATGTAAATTTATAAAATATTTTTCTATTTAAAAACATTATATTTATCATATTGCGTAATAAAACTATCATTATTTTGAATTAATAAATAATAACTCTCGGACGTCCCTCTCCCCCAACGTCATTATTGATAAAAAAAAAAAATTGGATGGGAGCTCCTTATTTAAAAAAAAAAAAACATTCCAAACACAAGGCATAACCTTGCAACATTTAAAAATAATAAGTAAGTAGGTACACCAAAATTTTATGTTTGGAGTAGGGTGAGTTGGCATTATTGGAAATATTTAAAAAAAAAAAAAAAAAACATTCCAAATATAAGATATAATAACACATAAACTTTATAACGTTTATAATTACAGAACTTAAGTACTACAAAATTTTATCTCTAGGGTAAAAAAAAAACTGATCATGCAGCTGGGACTGCTGTGGGCAGGCTATCAGCAGTAAACCCATAGTTTTGAATTATTGTTACTTACAGCGGTTCTCCCGTGGCCACATAAGCACTTATTTGCTCAGATGTCAAATTGCCAAAGAATACACTAGTTTTCTCACAGAATTTGACAATTTTCTGACCATTTTTCACCACTACTCCGGTGTATACAACATGTCCTCTTCCGTTTAACCTGAAAATAAGATGAAGGTTGGTTCATTCGGAAAGATCTAATAATACATATAAGATTCATGTTTCTGATATAAGATAGCAGGGGTTAGGAACCCAAACCAATTAATTGAGAGGCAATTACACCTCTACTAAGCATCCAAAATGATGTTTATTTTGTTTACATTCACACTATATCAGAGGTGGGTAAACTATTAAATTGCAAGACCTAAATCTTCTTCTATAATGTAAAGAAGAATGTCCCGGGTGGGCGGTGTTTGTTTGTTTTGTATACAAATCTACAGTTTTATTTGCACTCTCGACATTCAAAATAAGAGGAAAACTACTGAGGGAGGGTAGGGGTAGATGTAAGGGTAGGGGTGACACATCACAACCTCAAAAAATTCCTCCGAATCATTCATGATCTCGAGCATTTCAGCTAGTATTCTCCCTCTATTATACAAAGAAAAATGTCCCGGGCGGTTTTATTCCGAGCTTGATGAAATTTTGCACACTTGACCTTCGAAACAAGAGGAAGGTCACTGTATGCGCGAGATTTCGAAAAATCATCTCCTTCCCCCTTTCCCGCCCCTTAAAGCAAAATTTTGGTACTTCTTGGTGAAATTTCGCACATTGATATGAAAATAAGGGGAAAATTACTGGGTAGGGGTAGAAACAAGGGAAGAGGTAGATGTAGGGGAAATGGTAGAGGTAAAACATAACAACATCAAAAATTTCCTCCAAACCATTAATAATCCCAGGCAATGCCGGATACTTCAGACAGTATGTCATAAATGTTTTCATCGTCCCTTTCTCCCTCAGGCCTTACAACGCGAGTATCCTGAGAAAGCGATATTTTGAAAATGTAAAATATGTTGGGTAATAATATTATCTCACTCTCCAGTCTTCCTTCATATATTATTCCTCTAAGAATGAATCTACTAACCCAAGTTAGTAGCCGAGTGGTCCGAAGTGTAGGTTCCTATCGAGGTGTCGCACATTCAATCCTCCGCTAGCTAAGCCTTCCATAATGGTACATGTAAAATTATTTTTTTTTTTTTTCTGTTTAAAATAATTTAAGGAGGAATTCATCGACTGTCGGGTTATTCGTAACCCGGAAATGCTAGCCTCTCTGTTTTAAAAAATCAATCGACGACCCGGATGTCCACAATTGACCGCTTGCCCACCTCTGGTCTATACTACACTAAGATAATAATACAAAATACTTGATAGGAATAGTATAACAATTACTCTGATAACATCCTAAATGCATCCTCGGAATCATTAGGCTTTCCGAACAGTTTCCCGTCCAGTGTAACCATAGTATCAGCGCCTATTATAACATCAGCCTTGTCAGGTCCACTCGAGAACCTTCTATCCACCTCCAGAACCTTCTGCAGGGCTGTTTCTTCAACAAATCCTTCAATGTTTTTGAACGATGAAGGATCTAAATCTTCCTCAAATGTCGACGGGCACAGCAGCACATTCAAACCCTTGAAAAATACTTAATAGGTTAGAAACATGGGCAAATTATATATCATTATAATTATAACAATTTGTTAAATCAGTTCCATGGGTCCAAATACGCTTCTCTGAGAATCCTGTTATGTGGTCCTGCTGTTGTGACTTCTGCTGTAACCTCTTTATCTGCGTAGGCTTTTTTTAAGCGAAAGACAGAGAGGTTAAAAGTGAGCTTTCAGCAGTATGCCCATTGTAATCAATGTTACTTAATTAAGATCAGTTTAAAAGATTGACTAAACTTCAAAATGAAGAGCAGTCATAACAATGTGACATTAATAAAATAAACAAGCGTTTACTACAACTCTAGAACGTTCAGATTTGTAACCGTACAGTTTTAAGAGTAAAGTTTTACAATTCAGATTCATTCTTAATACGCATAGATCATTAAAATAACACTTCGTTTGAACTGAATTACAAATAAGAAACGACTATTTACGTCGGCGGAGATGCAAAATAATGCGTTTAAATTCATTTAAAGCTTAATACAATTTTTGTAGGGATTTCGGTTCGTTTTTTGTTCTACCTAAACTAAGAACCTATTTTATGTATAATATAACATATGAATTATATATAAAATAGCTTATGGGTTGGGTTTAAAGAATAAAAACGAGTCTGAATTGTAGAACTTTACCGTTTAACGAAATGTCTATAAATTTAGAAAGCAACTTGAAACAATTGAAATTACAATATTCTTAGCCAACTCCTGCCTCCTGGGCGAAGCACTTGCCAAAACAACTCTCTTAGAATTCAAAATATGCATTATTGGCTGTAACATCTTAAATTACACAAAATAAATCGATTTCTAAATCTAAAATTTAACTCCTTTTATGCGTGATGCAAATTTGATAACGAATTGAAATACGTAATTTTCTCATATTATAGGTTATAATCTTTGTTGACATCCAGCTGTCAAAAAAGCATGGTACAGACTAGAAACCGAATTGGGATACATGTGCTCAAATCTCGATTGTATTATGGTTCTTCAGGAAAACAATTTAAGGTCTATTTTTGCACATCAATAATGTAAAAAAATCTCACAGAAAAGCGAGACTAAAACAACATCTAGTCTTCGGCAAATAATGTTGCTATCTTGGGAGAAATCCCTAGATCTCAGAAGATACTGATAATTCCAGGGAGTTTGTAACGTTTGTATGTGTTTGATCCGTGAGAAGCAAGTTACCGCAAAACTACTGAAAACTAGTTTTATCTTCAATTAAAATGGTCTGCGTCTATGATTTAATGAAAATGCGGGAAATCCTTGGTTTAATTTTTACCGGAAAATAAATAATATGTGTGCTTTGTTTCTAGTTTTAGTTGTTGGCACACTTGTTTAAATTAAAAAAATTATTATTCGTGATTATTGATCTTCATATTATTCTTTCGTTTTCGCCAATGTGTTAAGTATAAATTTGTTAAATAAAGATTTGATTATATTTTGCCGATAAACGATATTAAGGGACAATTTACTTCGTGAGCTAACTAAGCAACGTTACGGATTTAGTATTATTATTAAGTGAATTTAAAAATAGTTTTGTTAGTAAGTAAATATGATCTAGCCAGTGATTATTATCATTTGTGTACGTGTCTAAAATCTAGGAATTTTTTTGACTCCCGTCGTAGTGAGTTTCCATTTTTTGACATGGCAACGCTGATTAGATTTGACAAGTAGAAGTAGTAGTGTCAAAAATAAAAATAATAATATTGTCATTACAATAAAACAATATTGGTAATTGGTACGTGATTAGTATTATAAATTCTGTCAACTTAGAAGAGAGGTGTTTGAATAAATTAATTTGTAGTAAACAATTTCACGTTTTGTAAACTCCCGCCGCAAATGCAGTAAACTGAGTGAACAGATTTGTGATAAGTCATATCGTTTTATTATCTTGTCGTTATCACTCATAATAATGACAATGTATATTGTGTTCAACATTCTAGTATTATTATCCTTTCCGTAGAAACAAAGTGCGATTAAATGAATTCACTTCTTCGGGTTTAATTAACCTCTCTTGTGCACCGTATTGTTTTGATATTCCTATACAAATTATAGTAATTATTATGTCTCTAAAACGTCAACTTTTACTGATATCTTCCTCCGCTCCATATGGATACACTTATTTGCAATATGCTAAGAAAGATATCCAGGATTTGTATGACAGGTAAGAATATTTATTTATAAGAAAAATTATTAAACTATCTTAATCCTTTCAAATTGCGTCCCTGAGAATTCAAGTACAAATAGATCCCATTGGGAAATACATTCATTACACACGACATATTTTGAATAAGTAATTGTGTAGGAGTAATTTATAATTTACATTTAAATGATTGTCACATTTCTGAGAAACTAGACAAACGAGTCTAATCCTGTTCATACTTGGTTGTCGGGAGCATGAGAACGATTTCTTTTGGTAACTCATTCTTTTTAAAAATGGAGCACTTGTGAAATGAGCAACCAGCATTAAATGCAGTGAGGAAAGACAAATTCGTCTTTCTCACTGCATTTAATGCTGGTTTCTCATAAATACAATTTCTTAAGTTATGACACACAATAAATTCATATTTGTGGTTTAAAATAAATTGTGTATTGTGTTGTCAAACTAAAATGTGATTAATGTATAAAATTATTGATTTCAATATAAAAAAAACATTGAATCGAAGTACTAGGTGACATATTTATTCAAAAGGACAGTGCCAGTTTCCTCTAACATGCATTTGCGCAGTGAACTTCCATAAAAAAAGATAAGAAAATGGAGGAAATATGTATCATGATTTTACCACATTTTAAACAGCGCGCCATTCAAATTCGGTGCTAATAAATCTGCTCGTCGTTTAGGTAATACATACTACCAAAGAGCTAGTCCAAAATAAATTCCATATGTGCGTTATGAATTCAGCGTCTATGGGGCTTTCAGTTCTAAGAAATAGTTCATACATTGCCATTCTCGTGGCACTCAGAGGGAAACCATTCCAAGTGTGCAATCCTTCAGAATCTATAAGGTGACAGTGTGCGTAGCTATATGAAGATTTGTTAACAATGAATTTGTACAGAATAGTATTTTGCAAGAATCAACAGATTTTTCCTGTGATTATCATGCTTTAAGTCGTTATTAAGGTGATACTTTTTTTATATAAAAAAACGAAAAACAAAGTTTCTTATGTAATTGTGATTTTCATATATAAAACTATTTTTGTAACCTGCGACATTATATTATTCATTAGCCACAGACTTTAATGAATCGCCGAAATGTTTCTTGTTGCTAGGTGGCTAATTTATGGTGCAGTGATATCGTGGAATTTCTTTAGATCTAGGGATAAAAAATAATAAATATGGAAAAGAGTAACATAGTAATTTTTATGTATAAGGTATTTTTTTCTCACTTTTTTAATATCCGATTGAACTCCCAATGAGATAGGCCCTGTACCGCCACTGTATAAGGATATTCAAATCAGTAAAATATATATACTTGGAGCAGGTTGATGAGTTTGTGTATTTGGGAAGTATGTTTACGAGAGATGGAAAGACTGATAGGGATATTGAAAGAAGGGTGAATGCAGGAAACTCCATTAATGGAGGACTGAACGCGGTTGGCGCAAACAAAAAGTTGTCCAAGGAAGCGAAGCTAGCAGTCCACAATGGAGTGCTGATACCAACCCTGATGTATGGCAGTGAGGCATGGAATTGGCAGAGGAAGGATGAAAGTAGACTGAATGCTGTAGAAATGAGATCTCTGAGACGAATGTGTGGTAAAACCATGTATGATCGTGTGAAAAATGTGAGATTCGTAAAGAATGCAAGGCTGATGTAAGCGTAGTGAGCAAGATTAAGAAAGGGACGCTTAGATGGTTTGGGCATGTAGAGCGAATGAACGAAGAAAGGAATGTAAGGAGAATATATGACGCGAATGTGAATGGAAGAAGAAGCCGGGGACGCCCGAGGAAGACATGGCACGATCAAGTGAATCAAATACTCGAGTCGGGCCATGTCAGAAGTCGGAATAACAGAAGAGAATGTATGAGGCGTTGTATGAATGTGAATGAAGCAAGAAGTGTATGCCAAGATCGAGTTGTTTGGCGGTCCGTCCTCTCTGCCTACCCCTGCGGGGAAACGGCGTGATGGTTAGTTAGTTAGTTAGTTAAATCAGTAAAATAATGAGCATACTGCACTTTAGCTTCTTCTTCTAGTGTATTAAAACTGTGTTTAATATTTTTTATTTCAGAAACAATGTCAAAGAAATTTTATTTGTGCCTTATGCTTTGAGAGACCATGATGGATACACAAGGAAAGTGGAGAAAGTTCTACAAGATTGGGGCTACAAGGTGAAAGGGATTCATACGTTCAAGGATCCCGTATCGGCCGTGAACGGTGCACAGACAATATTCATAGGCGGGGGAAACACCTTCCAACTTCTCAAAGGACTATACGACAATGAAGTATTAGAACCAATTAGGAGGAGAGTCTTGGAAGATGGAATTCCTTACATTGGCAGCAGTGCTGGAACCAATGTTGCCACTCTGAATATTTGCACTACTAATGATATGCCGATCGTTCAGCCTCCTAGTTTCGAGGCCTTAGCTTTGGTGCCTTTTAACATTAATCCCCACTATGTGGAGTCGGTGACTGGCGACACTCATCAAGGGGAAACGAGAGAAGAGCGGATTCTACAGTATCTGGAGATTCCTGGAAATGGTCCTGTTCTAGCGCTGAGAGAAGGAGCCACTCTGTGCGTGAATGGAAATAAAGCTTCTCTGAATGGAGTGGCAACCGCCAAAGTATTCTTCGACGCAAGCCTGTAAGATTTATTTATGATTTATTTATTTATTTTATTTTAATTATTTTTTGTAGTGCTAATTTTTAAAAAATAATTTCCAGAGGCAAACCAGCCGAAGACTATCCAGTGGGCTCCGATTTATCATTTTTGTTTTAAATTACATAATGATTTACATAATATGTCCATATATACATATTATGTAGCAGCTGTGCAGTATGTTGTATGTACAAAATATTAAATTATATAGACTGTTAAAGGAAAAGACAGTAACCCTCAAGTTTTATGAAAATGACTTGTACATATGTAATTACCTTAACTTCTAATTCGACTATGTGGAGTTGAAGGGATTGCAGTTCCTAGCCAAAAAAAAATCAAAGGGAAGTCATTGAAATAACATGTTGACATTTTTAAGAGATTGTCCTCATGATATCAAATTGTTTTTTTTTTACAGAAAAAAAACATAATTTATAAGCCTTTTCTGTTCTTTAAATAATTAATTGATCATTCTTTGTTAGTGTGTAATTTGGCGGAAAATGATTTTTTTTTCTAGTTTTAAAATGAAATATCAATTATTAACTATTTGTCAATCAAAACTGTTCTAGAAAACACTTGAATTATGAATATTATACGTAGATTCTTTTGAATTTCCTCATCATCCACTGTTGTTTTTCCATAGATTTCATAATAAAAGTTTAAACATGAAAGGTATACATATGTACATACAAAAAGGGTGTAAGCCACTCAATTTACATAATGGTGAGATAATTTGGCAAGAAAAAGGGGATCATCTCTCAGATTTAAAGGTTTTTCTTTAAGAGGAACGGCTGCTCTACCTGTTTCATACATAACTTAATTTTGGAATTGAGGCCAAAATACAGATCCAAAATGAATGATATATTTTTTTAATTAAAGGTTTAGTAAATATCTAGTACAGATGAGAAGTATTTTATTTATTTTTGTTTTAAATTATGAAGTATGTCATGAAATAAAAATCAATTTCCATAATTTTAGAGGCAACGAAAATTATTTGTGGGTTTATTGTATTTAAAAATAAAAAGTATTTGATATGTAAATATGAGTACATATATAAAAATATAAAAACAAAACATTTTTAAAAAAATCATTTTTTCAGGTCGATATTTTAAATTTTGTGTTCCAACGTAAATTGGTCGTTTTTAATTTAAAGTTCACCATAATGCTAATTTTAATATTTAAAAAAATACATATATTTTATATTTCATTATATTTTCATAGTAGATTAATGGCATATATTTCACAATGTAAAACAAAAATAAATAAATTACTTCTAATCTGTACTAGATATGTATTTACTATACTTTTTGATGAAAAAAAATCATTACCTTTAGGTGAGTATTTTGGCCTCAAATCCAAAATGAAGTTTTGTTTGGAACAAGCCGCACAGCCGTTCCCCTTAGTAACTTTAGTATTTATAGGATGAAAAAAAATGTTAACATAACCCCCCCCCCTTGTCCTGATATAATTTTTTTATTACATGCATATGAAAAACTCACTCTTGAAACATTTTTCGTTTCTCCTGCAAAATTTTGATTTTTGAAGGTTTACTGCCTTTTTCCTAAACACAGTCGATATAATTATGTAATAATGCAAGTTATTTTGTTGTGATTTTTTTTATTATTTAACGTGATGTCTAATTCAATGATATCCAAAAAGCTTTTGTATTCTATACATTTATTTTACAATGATTTATAAACATACAATAATTATACACGACATAATAATTATTCTTGTAGGATTGATTTTAATAAAAAAATTTAAAGAAAAATACTCTTGACATTCCTACCTATATTATAATGGTCCAAACTACCTACATTTGACATACATATGTATATTTTTCAACATATACGTGCGGCATTTTGCCATCTTATCTCAATTGTCTTTCCATCAATTCATTCCTTATCAATGTATTATTAAATATTTAGACCCCATCTCAACAAATATGTACTAATTATGGGGTTAAGGATCACTGGGGCTTATCTCTGCTTATTTTGCATATAAGATAGACCCCAGCGAACCTAAGACTGAAGTTTAAGTCTATTTTTGGCAAAGGGAAATGAAAAAGGTTTTCTAAAACAGAGCAAACAGGCAAAGTACGACAAATTACTATCACAATTTTTTGAAAATTATTCTACTGGGGATTTGAATACATATTATTCAATATTTTAACAAATTAAATTTACTGAATTTCTTATGTAATTATTATAAACTCTCTAAAAACACCGATTGAAAGAAATCAAGTGCTGATTAGCAAGTCTCTTTCATTTAGAAATCTTAGTTTGAACTATTGATCAAAATTAATTGTATCATCGCTGTTGTCACTTAATAATATTTGAAAGACTTGAATAGCGCAGTTTTTGTGAAAAATCGTGTGCGCACTTGACGATCAGATCAGACTAGCAGCTGCTGTATCTCAGTTACTAGATGAATGTGCAAGAGATAGCAGCGTTTGCTTATTTGTGTGACCAAACTCTACTTAGATTGAAAAGGCGTGCAGCAAGGCTGTAAAATGTTACTATTGATAGCTAGGACTACTGATACAGCTTTCTCACACGTCTCTTCAATTTGAGTACATATAAATGTACAGGGAAAGAAGATGTTTATTACATTGTATGTTAAAAACCCATAGTAGATACAGACAACAATCACATTATGGATAAAGTGTGCCGTCACATTCCTTGCTTTGTTAATATTGACCGCAAAACTTTGGTTGTAGTAGCCAAGTAACATGAAGTATGCATTGAATGCACAATTCACATATAAAATGAGATACTTCTCTAACTTAGCTATTTTAGCCGTGAGTTACCAAGCTTAAATTAATATCTCATCTGTAACATCTTTACACTCCTTATTGGCGTAAAAACCAAAATGACCGTGTTTGACTTTCAGCGATGACACTATTCTAGGTTACATACTAATTTTAGTATGACAAATGCAAATCTTAATTATTTTGTTAATTTCACTAGAAAAATTTATTCATTATGGGTTAGTAATATTGACACAGTTTTCAAAGTCTTCCAAATTACAGATACAAATCGTATTGCCGAATGCAGTTATTTATTAATCTTAATTTTACGAACCTATAAACCAAAAAATCTGAAAATTTATTGTGCTAATAAAATTACTTCTAAATCATAATTTTAGTAATATTTAGTGTCATCTTTGAAAACGTTTAGGATTTATGGTGAAACATCGTAATTTAACTTTGATGGTGTTGAATGAGATAAAACGGTTTTTATCTTTCCAAATTAAATGTTTACTTCAATTAGGAAATGGTTGTCAACAATTCGGTCATTAGATAATTTCAACTTGCCCTACGGGAATTACTCTGTCTGCAAATCTGTTTCGGAACAGGAGCAAATTTAGAAATTATTTCTTTCATAGTTCTCCAAAATTAGCATTATAAATGAGTTTAACACATACATTTTTTAATGTAAATACACATGTAGTTAAAAGCACTTTTTGGCCTTTGGCTATCATCATCTGTGCAATCTTCACCATTCAAACTGCAGTTCAGAACAAGACGGTGGAACTATACTTGTACCAGTCACATAAATTTCAAAAACATGAGGTGTGGCATCACCTCTACCAGATCTTCCATCAATCTTGCCCCAGATATCAGTTGGGTAAACTTGCATTTGTTGCCGCCACATGATATGACAAAGACATATAATATATATCGAGTTGTTTGGCGGCCTGTCGTTTCTGCCTACCCCTGCGGTGAAACGGAGTGATGGTTACTTAGTTACAATATAATAAAAATTGTATAAGAAGTATTCACAATTAGAATTTCAACGTTTTCACAATAATTTGCGAGCGTGGCAGAATACGGCATGTTTTTCGATTTTCAGGATAATTTATGACAAAACTATGAAAAAATGCAATAAAAAAGTTCAATCTCGTAAAGTAACAGATTGGCGGACAGAGTACTCAATTTAGGGCACAACCACTTATTCTGCCAGATTGGTGGATGGGATCACATCTCTAAAACCGTGTCTACGGCGGATTCTGATGTCAAGAGGTCTTCTGGAGTAATTTCTGCGCCATTTCGAAAAGCTGAGGATCGGGTGGGTGTATCTCATGGCCGCACTCGTTGATGGGAAGGTTGCAGAGGTGGCGCCGGAGGGCCAGGTCTTGGCGGGCACAGAGGGCTCGAGTGAACCCGTTGCCCGTGCCAAACAGAGTCAGTCGTTGCTTCTTTCTTCTCTCCATTGCAACCTGTACATAAATAATAACATGTGAGTTTTGATGAACAAACTGGGATTTTAACGGTGGAGTAAATAGGTGAACTTTACAAGTGGCTTTGATTTTTGTATTCCAGGGATATTTAAACCCCTTTGGCTTCAGTCATTATTTCAGTTTCAAAAATCTGAATTTTTAAGAACACAAATAGATTTATTCAGATGACAAAGGTTGGCTCTCGTGGACTTTCTATCAGAATGTTATCTATGTCATTGTATTTTATATGATATATTTGGTAGTTTGGGCTGACAGATCGGCAATCTAAGGCTTTTAGCATAGTCTAATTCCACTCTTAATCATGAATGTATGTGGCAGAAATACAGTGAAGTGCAGCACTTTTCACGGGTTTTAGAACGCCTAGCAGAACTCAATACATTCACATATATATTAAAAATATGTATTAAATAATGTAGGTATAATTTTTTTTGATTATTAGTGATCTGAATTTGATTACTAAAAAAATACACACCTGTAAAGAAGCAATGGGATGCACCGGCTTAAACACAGCCTTCTTCGCCTCGACCGGTTTCTTCTCATTTTCCAGTTTGATGTCTGGCTTGTTGGTGAAGATCTCGTTGATCATCTCGTCTCCAGCCATGTACACGGAGACGCCGATGCGAGCCAGGATCTTCTGTGGTTGCCAGTACTGGCGCGCTCGAGTCTGTTCCTTGCCAGACTCGCTCTCGGCTGCGGCGTCCTTGTCTTTCTTTCCACGAACTTCAGCTACGAGACTGGCCCAGTCTACTCCGAGAGCATCACCTAAACCTGGAATTGAAATAAATATATAAGGTTACATCCATAACAAGGAAAAGAGCCAAAAACCATCAGTATGAAACCGCACGCACAAAAGTGTCACCAACATCGTTCTCAAAATTGCGTATGCATCGCGGAACCTCACCTTTGTTTCCACCTACACACCAAATTAATAACTTTCATTGGCTCCACCGCCTTGATAGCCCGAGCAGTTTGGTCATACCTCAGCGACAGTTGAAACACTTTCATGCCATATCTCACTTTGTTTCTATTATCTACGGTTACAGCTTAACTAACTTACGCAGATATTCCAAGTAAATTATCGTCCACAAAGAATTATTTAACTGTGTTCCTGATACGTAATGGGGCAGATAGAAACAAGACATACGTGGTAACTTCATTGATCAATAACAAAAAAAGGTTGTCATTAAAACCTCCTGAGAACTCGATACAACAATTTTTTTTAATTCTAAAACATAGAGAGTAGCTACAATTTGTGCAAATTTTATTATTAGGAGGGATTTTCATAGAAATCTAATTTATATAACTTTTAGCACATAAAAATATAAGGTACAATTTGCATGGAACACCATCAAAAATTCAATTTTTTGCCTTATGATTAGTGCATTTGATAACTGCGGCATTCAATATGTGACAATCTTTTTAAAAAGTTGTAACTTGTTTTAAATGAAACAATAAATAAAAGCAGTGTATTTGAGCATTATAATATTGTGTGGTTAACATGATGGTTTAAAATTAAGCCTTCTTACTTAATATGCGATGTGAATATTACGCGGGGCGTGAGATCGGAATTGTGAAAAATTTCACTTATAACCACGGCGTACCACAAATGAGATGGCTTAAGTTCAACTCTTCAAAGTTCCTATATAATTTTATTTGAACAATGTGGACCAAAGATACTGACAATATTATAAGGTAATGCCATATTGACTCAAACATAGTAAAATGTAAGCGGTCAAATTATAAATAAGTAGAGAAATACATATGTAAGTACCTTTAACACGCTGGTCTTCTTCAAGTTCTCCATCGGATATTTCTTCAAAATCTAGACTATCCAGTGCATCTTCTGTGTCATTAAGAGTGTCTTGATTCTGTTCCGGCTTAATTTCAACAGCAGGGGTTGAAACAGTTTCCTAAAGAAAACAAAAGCCACGTTACACTATATTTATTTACATACTTATCTTAACCCCTTGAAGCATAGTGGTATAAAAAATAACCCACCTTTTTTTATCTTTTGCTGCATGGTGGGATGTAATTTATACCACTTCGAAAAATTAAAACCACTTGAAACACAGCGGTTTAAATTATGTGCCGCCTACTCCAACGGCTTACTATATCGGCCAATAAATGGTACATACGTACTTTTCGAAATTCTGTGCAACACAAGCATTTTTTTATTTCAAATCTTGTGCCTCAAAGGGTTAAACAAAGTTGCAGGAAATGACAACCCTTATTTTATACAGATAATAATGCAGTACTCTGTGCAATAAAAATCTTTGGGATAAGGCTAGTTTCAAGCCAAGCCATAATTGGGAAGAAAATGTGTGGTAATAAAGTTGCAAAAATGTAGATACAAATTACCTTTTTAATTTGAAGAACAGACTCCGACTTCTGACTTGGTGCTTCCACTGAAGACTGTTTCAGGGCAGGTTTCTCTACTTCTTGTTCGATCATCTAAACATTAAACCATAACATAAAATCTCCCATTATTCATCAGACAACAATCCACTGCGGGATGAATGCATCCCCGGTGTTCCTCAATTTTCATTGTCATGGCAGATTCGGGAGAACGTAATAGAATAGTAAATTAAATACGCACATTGAAAGTAATGATGCAATATTAATGTTTTTATATTGTGTTGTTCATAAACATATTACAGTAGAGCCCCATTAATTCAAACTCCGTTATTCTAAATTTATTTTGGACCACGCACAAAAATTGGAATTTTGATTACAATTACAATTTTTTGAAAACAGTAATTCGAAATTTTTTTATTTACATATGAAAATATATCACATAATTTCATAAATCTGAATCTGATAGGGCAGGGGCTCCTATTTATCAATTTACCCGTGAGTGTCATACTTTAACGAATTTACTTAAAATATCTGAATTTGAAAGCCCGGTCGCGACACTAATCGGACGCGAAATTTCGATTTACACGGGAATAAGTCATATTATTACGAATTTACTTTGAATACCTACCTGAATTTGAAGGGGGCGGGGATCTCGACTTTTTGGTAATTTTAAAATTTTCTTCTTATAATTTCTAATTACGTACATATGTATTTGGTTTTGAGGTCCCGTGTATTTTGAATTAAGGGGGGTTATACTGTACTTGAATGGTATGGAAATATCAATTCGATTGCAGAAGTTAATGCACCTGTCCAAAACTCATGAGACATATTCTGTAAAAGTATTTATTACATTATGCAATCTCCAAAAAGTAAGAATTAAAGATAAAAAGAGAATTACCTTACATAGGTGCCGGAGAGAAAACATAATTTTAGACGGATGCCCCAAAGCTGTTTTCAAGAAACAAGCAGATTAATCATGCAAACCAAAACAGAATTAGAATAAAGAGAAGTAGCAGTAGTGTTTCTTACAGGTTCATAATCAGGCCTAAAGGGCTGTAGGCCAATCATCCCGTAAGGATCGATAGAGCTATGACCTTCGGGCAGGATGCTCGATCTCTCCGTTACTGCCGATCCTGTTACTTCAGTTATTTCCTGCACCAATTAGAAGGAAGAAAGCCAACATGAAAATCAAAAACCACACTCCAAAGAAATTATGAACTGATGATTGATTCACCGTTATTATTAGTATGAAAATGAGTCCAATACTGATGATATGTATCTCCAGTATTAGCTACAAAAATGAGGGTTTTAATAAAAATCTTCCAATCATATTTAGGTTAGGCTGAAATGCAGCATCAGATACTCGGATCAAACCGTTGTTAGAAACTGAACTAAGCAACCTTACCACCGTATGAACAAAAGAATATTACTATTTCAGGTGTACATAGTACATACAGGTATAAGCAAACAATGTTAGCTAGAAGGTTAATTATTATTATTATGCAATTAAGATGAAATGGATTATGTAGGATGATGCTGATGATCTTACATCGTCCCTGTTGAGGATCTCATCAGGGTCATCACTGATTTCACTGAGGTCATCAGGAATGGGGGGGTCTTCGATCTCGGAGGCTGAGTGAACAGGTGGAGGGGCGCTGTGAGCTGCAGCGGCTGGTTTCTTGACGTCAGGTTCCGCCACAGCGTCCCTGACAGGGGCTCCTCTCTTGGGCGGAACAGGGTGCATATGTGATGGACCCTGCTCGGCCCGGTGATCCATCCTTCCCCTGTAATTTCCTTCCTCTAAAAATAATATGAAAACCATCAATTAATTATTTGATATTTTAATCACTATTATACAGTGAAACTCTCTTAAGAAATTTTCCAAGGGACCGGAAAAAAATAACTTTTTGGGTGGGATAATGGGCCATTTTTCAAATTCAGTCTTCGAGGAAGTGAAAAAACTAAACTTCTTAAGACCATCCCCACTTGCTAAAATTCCAAAGAAATCACGCGCTCCTTATGCAGGTGGTGACAAGGTCGAAATTCCCGCATAACATCGGCCGCATGTTTTGATTTGCAAAAAAAAACTTCACCAAAAAGCGTGTTTTATTTTAATTTGTAAAGCTCAGGTATAAATATTGAAATGTTTTACGGTCATATTCTAAAAAACTTAATTTGCCACAATGAACAATACGACAATATCGGAAAAAGGGTTCGAGAGTAGGAGATTTAGCACTTTAAATATTTTTTTTAAGTCAGATACTTTATTTTTTTTTCTAGGCTTATAAAAAGACACCAAAAAATTGGACAGTTATACGAAAAGTCAAGGTGTGTTCTACTTGCAGTACTTAATTAAATGATCTATGATATTTCTAGGCCATCAAATTCTCAAACTGAAAACACATGCTTTTGCATTACTTCCATTGAAATCGCTTTAAGCGAGTTTCACTGTATGCATAACTTTGATGATTTGAGCAACACCTTACATTAAGAAAGAATATATATTGCACAAATCTGTTATTCATTACCTAATAAAATTTATGTAGGGCTTATTGTCCCATATTATGTACATACATTATTTGAGGCTCTTGGGATTTTTACTTTAACTCATTAGCAAGATAGGAATACTGAAAATGTAGTTACCATGCATTCGGATTCTGGGATTATTACCAGGTGGCGGTTGGCGGTGACCATGCCAGGGTCCTTCTACATCACGCTCTTTATCAGACCAATCATGAACCTGAAATCACACATACTATTATGAAAGATAAGGCTACAACTTTAGAACAACAATACTGAGTTGAGACTTTGGGGCTGCAGCCTGCAGGATGAAGATTGCCCGGATAGTGACCAACTTGCTATAGCAGGGGGCACCAGAAGAAGACAATAATAACTATTTAACACTGTCTCACAAATAAATGGATTAAATTTTTGACATACCTGATGCTGTGGTTCTCTATGTTGCCAATGTCTGTCTTGCCGATTCCATTCTCCGTATTCCTCAGTCTCCCATTCCTTGTGCGGATGTGCATGTTGCCCGTGGTGCATGTATTGTCTCTCCTGGTCTACAGAAGCCTCCCTTCCTTCCCATGAATGGTCCTCTCTACGGGTCTCTCTATTACGGCGGTCATCGACAAAACCTAAAGTAATTTGTAATATTCATGAATTAAAAATACATTTAAACCAAGAGTCTCAAGCGGGATCTACAGTGATTAAGACCATTGCTAATGGCCATATAACTAACGATATATCACAAAAGCGTAAGTTTAACAAATACCATTTAATTACCTCTATCAATGGGATGATGATCATCAAGATGGTCATCATACGCACGGTCTTCAGGATCAGCATATCCACGGCTGTGAGAGCCTTGCATATCATATGGAGAATCATAATGCAGATCTCTCTCACGCTGTACTGGGAAAGTTCCCGGAGATCTTTCCCTCTCACGGTCCAGAGGAACTAATTCTTCATATCGATCGCTCGGCCTATCGTAACTGCGGTCCATGGAGTGGGAGTGATCGTACGGGTGATCGAGGCCATGAGCGTATTCGCTGCGGTCAACACGATCAAGACTACCACGCCTGTCGCCTTGCCTTTTTGATACACGGTCAATCCTGTCGCGATCAACTGATCTATCTGTTTTTCTTGAGCTTCTCTCTGTTCTCGATTCTGATCTATCACGATTGGAGGAAATAGCTCTTTCAATGTCGATGTTTCTGTTAGTTGCCGCTAAGGCAGCTAATCTTTCTTCAGGTCGGGGTAGAAGTCTTTCTACAGGTTTGTCTGGTGTGGGTTTTTTCAAGCCTCCTTTGTTCAGACCTCTATCCGGCTCTCCTCTGCCGCCCCCACCTCCACCACCTCCACCGCCACGTCCACGGTTAGCATTTCGCTTAGTGTCTTGATCTCTTTTTGTTTGTTCTTTTAATCGTTCTCTTTCACGTTGTCGTTCTTGACAACGTGCAAGTGCATCCTCTCTTTCTTTTTCTCTCTGAGCCTCTTTAGCTGTTCTTTGTTCCCTTTCTTTACGGTCCCGATCGTGCCTATCTTTTTCATCATGCTTATCTTTGCGTCGTTCAATTGAACGATCTTTATTATCTTTTTCTTTACGTTTGTCATCCTTGCGATCATCTCTTGGCGGAGTTACTTTCCTATGTTTATCAGAGCTGTCTTGATGCACAGGTCGTTTCTTGGGTGAGGACCCTCTACTTCTAGCAGGGCTATCTTTCTTCCGTGGATCCCTGGGAGGGTGGGAGTCGTGTCTCCTGACAGGGGATCTAGAGCGTCCTTTAGATCTAGGAGACTTACTTCTTCTTTTTTCTTTTTCCCTTTCCTTTTCTCGTTCCCGCTCTTTTTCACGTTCACGTTCTTTCTCCTTTAGTCTTTCTCTCTCTTTTTCTTTTTCTCTTTCCCTTTCCTTTTCTTTTTCTCTCTCCTTGCTGTGAGGAGATGTACTTTTAGTTTTGTCTTTTTTCGTAGGAGATTTCTTCAGAGCCGTATGTTTAAACAATATATATCCTTTTGGTGTATTTTTATTGTTAATTGGAGGTGTTCCCCCAGACTTCTTAGCAGGAGATAATGACTTTTTACTCAGGGTAGTTTTCGTAATAACCTTCTTTTTGACTGGAAGAGTTTCTTGCTTCTTTGTTGCACGAATATCTTTCTTCAGGGAGGTTCTTTTACAGGCCGACTTATCTCTCTTTAAAGAATCAGCCTTGAGACGTTTTTTTTTCGAAACTTGGTCAGAATCAGAAGACGAACTCGAATTGCGCTTTGACTTAGTCTTGCGAACCTTTTTCCTTGCTTCTCTATAAATTACAAATGTTAATTAATAGTTAATTCTCAAAATAAGTAGGACAAGTATAACACGGATATGTAAAAGTCTCACCTGGCAGAAGAAGACGAGGAGCTGCTGCCCCCAGATGAGGAGCTGGATACGCTGGTGGTGCTGGAGCTCCGCGAGGAAGAAGAACTGGTAGGAACCGGCTTCTTCTTCTTATCTTTACCAGAATCCATTGTCAGTTGTAATTCTAATTCACGTTGAAGTTGCTGACGACGTTTCTCTAAATCATCAGCATCGGCGTATTCTAGGTCATTTTGGTCCCAATTGTCCCATTCTGGTTCAGGACTACGGCCAGACCTAACAACCACACCGGAATGTATACGATTTTTGGGATCATCCTTATTAACAGTTCTTTTAACTTCCGACGAGTCTTTAATAGCGGCTCGTTGTTTAGATGGGCTAATCAATGTGTGCGTGGTTGCAAATTTACAAGTTTTACCGTAAGGGCAGGTTCCGTGTTGCGCCCATTGCCTGCAGAATTCACTGGCTTTCTTGGCCGCTGCCGCCTTCTTCGTTCCTAGACGTTCAAAAACACTGGGTCTATTAGAAAGGTCTTTCACTTTTGGCAATTCAACAGTGATCTTCCTCTTGCCCTGTTTTGACATTATAAACAAGAACGTTATTCATGGAAAGTCTCATTGACACTTCGTTTTTATCAAAATACAGAAACGCGATCGGCCATTTTTGAAAAACTGCCATAAAGTGAAATACTTCATAATAGACAACGCGCACTTATATCGATTTCTGTGCGGGGCACGTAAAACGGGGCAGGTTCTTTCTATTAACGGGGCCGGTATTTTATTTGTTTTCCTTTAGTTCAGTTTGAGAGATATTTATAGCGCGGTAAAATAATCTAGAAATCAAATCAAACGAAGCTTTAATTTCTATTAAACGAAGCTACTTACTTTATCTATGAAGTTTGTTATTTGTTGCCAGAAATCCGGGTAGATTTATTATTTCTATCACCAATGTTCAATTAATTGTTTCAAATTAATTTTTTATGAATACACTACGTTTAAACACATAACTACCTAAATCTAGGTAGGTGTTATATAGCCACCAGTGGCGTGCATTGCCTTATAACCCAAGGTAGGCTGTGGGTAGTTTTTGACGGATTTTTCTATTCGAAGATCAAAATATTAAAATTGTATGACAATATAATGTATACGTACTTGAAGCCCTACGGAATATTGGGTAATCGGGGAAAATACTCGGAAAACACAATCAATTAATAAAACGATAGAAAAAGTAAACGTTTGTTTGTATTTATATTTTTTTTATATTTATTATAAGTCGCGTATATTACCATAAATCAGGATGTGATTAAAAGTATGAACTTGTTAAATACAAACAATTTATCAATGTAAAACGAAAACGAGACTTAAAAAAAGGTTAATAAATTAATGGATTTTATTTTATTTAATGGTTTGTTTTTCTAAGGGTAGGCACAGCTTTTTTTCAGCCGTTGTGAACTGCACGCCACTGATACCTACCAACCTAGTACGATGTTCATATATGGTTTTTGTTCTGTACATTATGTTATTCTACACATTACTGTACATGCTGATTTAAAGTTAAAAATAAAACAGTTGTTTTCCTTCAAAAGAATAATTTACCCATAGGTAGGAACTGTAGGTATCTAAATATTATTAATTGCAGCGGTATGGGCACCTACTCACATGTATTATTACGATATTTAAGTGAATTAATAGATAACGCCAGTAATGCAGTAATAATCCCTGATAAGTACACAGGTTGCCCCTCAGAAATAAATTGCCCACGCAGTAATGCAGTACTATATAATATTGCCCTAGCAGCATGCTTATAACACGTGATATGCACCGTCCCGTTCCTACAGTATTGGAAAGTAAGGGTACGTGGTACAAATGTGCTGGCACTGTGTCCTGTCATTGGCGACATGCGAAAGAAATAAAGTTTTTTTTTGTTTTTAATTAGTAGCAGCAATATGCTATAAGTAGGTAGGTACCAATATATAAATCTGTCAAGAAAAGGTCAGATTTACAAATATTTTTATTCCGGTTTGTTTTAAAATAATTTTATTTCATAAAGTCTAACAAAACTGAGTATATTCAATTACGATTTTTTGATGTTGATTAAAAAACTTTTGTAACTTTCTTCCACTTGTTTATTTCAGACCAGACCGGTTTCACTCTGTGGCGTGCACTCCATAAATACTGAAAAGCTGTGCCTACCCCAATTAATAACCATCCATAATAATAAATAGAAAGATTGTTCATCAAAACGTATTTTTTTCATGAATTTAGCATATATTCTGTTGCCTACAAAAATCAGCGGAAAATGAATAAAATCGCAATTTTAAAATATTCGGTGAACAATTATTAATACCCGAACAAGAAAAACCACACACAACCTACCTTTGGCCATAGAGCAGTGCACGCCACTGATTTCATCCTATTACGGGCTTAGAGTAACAATATATATATTATATATTATAAATATTATTACTCTAAGATTACGGGCATCTTCAGACAGGCAGAATTTAAATTAAATCTATCTTATATTCTACGTATATATAGTATTTATGTCAGGAGTGAGCCATACCATTGCTCGTTATAATATTGTACATCTATGAATGAGAAATTTGTTTTATTGCTGACGGAACGGTTCTACAATATTGTATTTGAAACTGTTTTCGGTATGGGTTTATTACCTTCTGGAAGGCGGATCACATTGGGTTGGTTTACTGAATCTATCGGTTTTATTTTTGTTTTTTATATAATGTCTATTGTGCTAGCTTTATTTTAAACAGATTGTTATTTCTGTAATCTTCGTCTTGTTTGCTAAATGAGTTTTATAGAAGTTTTTATCCTGTGGTCACGCGAACTATGGGTAATGGGATACATTTTAAAGGGTCGATTTGTAAAAATGTCATAAACTACGTTTCAAAATTAGAAATATTGAGTATATTCAGTTTGATTGTAAAAAATCCCTAATTTTTACATATTTATTTGATTAGAATGTTTATAGAAATATGATCAGTAGGTTTTAACAGGTACATAATGTTGGCCTATAGCTATAAAGTCCCCCTTATTTATAAACGCGGGTTATACAAACGCTGAACCGGCGTGTAATAATCTAATAAGCAGCACGCGTCTGTGCTGGCGAGTAAGGAGGAAGTAATTGTATTTTTTCCTATTGTTGACTGGGCTCCGCATAATTGAGTACCGTATACCTTCCCAATTGCTTGCCAAGTTCTATTAGCGTGCACCAATGTGATTAAGACGTTTTATTAGGATGTTTGATCGTCTATGACCTATCCCTATACCTATATTTATCGTTTACGCGTGATCTCGGCGGCTGATTAGTAACCAGTGCCGAAATCTAGTTAAATCGGCCGTCATGTAACGCTGGAAGATACGGTTAAGAGTCAAGCAAAAAAAAGATCTTCTCTTTGAGACACTAACAAAATAATTATTAAAAAAATGAAATTATTTATTTGTTTATTTTTATACTAACGGACCATTGTTCAATTACACAAAATACACAAAATAAAATGAGATAAACAAGTATAACGGAAAAATAACAGTACAAAAATAATACTTGAATGAAGCAAAGACAAAGATATATATTTGAGAGAACATTCAAGTCAAAGCCTGAACGAGGTTTTGGTAGAGATCAAGATTTTAGACATACTTAATGATATAAGTTTATTTTCGTAAAGCCCGAAAAAAATCATTTAGACCGGTACCAAAAATTTTAAGACCCTGGCTTGAGTTAACAAATCTCGAGATTCTGAACAGTGGAGAACGGTACCCATCATTAGAAGAGTGTTACATATTATGTTGTATGTATTGTGAATATTGTATATATTTTACATTTTATATATTATATTGTAATTGTTGCAGGCAAATCACCAAAACCAAACACTTATACCATCTTGTATCAACTTTACACTGATGACAGGAGTATTATATTCCTAGATATATGTATAAACAGGAGTTTTTTCTCATATTCATGAACTTTTAAACATACCATGAAATGCGGACAGCTTTTTATTCAAGAATTTCAGGTACCGTCTTACGAAGCTTTTCTATCCATGTTTTTTTTTAATGTAGCAAAAAAATATAAATGTTAAAAAATAATTAAAATAATAACTTCAGACCACTGCATTCGCGATATCGACCTCTTGGAATAACAAGGTTCCATCTGACACTCCAGTGTTATGCGATAATGAGCCTTAAAGATGCTCTCTCTAGAGCACATTATCACATGACATTGCTGGGTCAGATGGAACCTTGTTATTCCAAATGGTCGATATGTAGTATGCACATACTAGTTTTATTAGAAAATAAGTTTCACCTCAAATTTTTCAAAATACGTGAGTTTTTTTTTCTTAAAAAATATGGAATAAACAGAATGGCGTTTTATTGACAGTTTATTGGTTATTTCAATGTTTTTTGCTCTTGATGGAAGTGACGTTGCTAGCTGAAAATAATTGCGGGTTGCGTTGATCTAAACATTCAAAACAAACAAAAAAATCTACTTAATTTTAATTTTTTTATTGGTGTATTGGTTTAGGTATCACACAAACATATTGTCGGTTTATAGCATGACTGATAGTCTTTGCACAAGTTTCACAATTATTTTTAATAAACAATTGAAATATGTTCAACAAACTTATAACGTCTCATTCCTTTTTACGAAAAAATAAATCTTTTATAATTCCTTTACTCATTATGAAAAAAAAACTTGACGATTTTAAATGGCTGCGTTCGCCAAAGCTCACCGTTGTAGCTTCTGTTTGAGGAACTTTGTCAATAACCTTCTAATGTATATAATACCAATGACAAATAGGATTTAAACAGTAACTTCAATGTCATGCAATGTGCAGTGTTTTCTAATATGTGTCCTGTGCGTGCAGCCATCATTGGTTAAGTCATACCATCTCAGCCCAAAACATTGTAATTTAATTAAGTTTTAATCTGGAGTGCCCTACCAGGTAAGTATGTTTTCTGTATATGTACATAATAAGATTAACCATAGTTTTTAAGTATTTGTACAGCGCCCTTGAGGTGATTTTTTACAAAAACGGCGCTAAATAAATCGTCCAAGTATTATTATTATTATTGTTATTAACCGTATGATGATTTTTTAAACTTTATAGTGAAGATTATAAAGTTATTTAGCAACAAATATATCAACATTTTCCTGTTATAATTGTATATTTTCCCCATTTTCTTTTATTTATTTTTCATTTTCTTTTTCTTATTTGACTTACCTTCAACATCCACGGATTAATACTAATATATGAATATACTGCCACTAACTGATACTAGGTATACCCACGCACTGGCCTTGCCTATGTGGGATTTTTTGTTTATATACATTACACGTTCAGATGTACGAGTATATATAAGTTAATATTAAAAATAAAAATAAATTGTTTATTACCTTTGTACCCTGTTTGTGTAAATGTATGTATCAAAAAATTAATAAATAAATAAAATAAAACTAACGAAATTAGGTAATTCTGAATTAATATTTTTCTAAAGTAAGTACTTAGCTACGATTCCATGATGATTCATACTTCTCGCAAGTGATATAAAGTCATTAAAAATACGAAAAAAACTAGACTAAACCTAGTCTAACCTACCCTGATTACTTATTTTTTAATTTTTTAAATTAATGTTTTATTTTAATAAAAAGAAGGTTAATTGGGCTAGGTGAGGTTACATTTTCAGGTTAGTTTTTTTTTCGTACTTTATGACTTTCAAAAAGTGTGCCGATTCATACGTGTGTTGATTTAAGGTCTATTCACATCTACTGCCACCCACTGTACAGACACGCACAGTGGGAGGCACGGCACTGAAGGGAGTATTCACATTGCATCGTGCGTGAATGTGTGCATAGATAATATATAGACATTTTTCATTCTTAGGCCCAAAACTAAACAACTTCATATCTGATGATTGGAAAAAGATAGGTGCAGGTGTTCTTCGTAAAATCATTAGTGATTGGCTTTACCAAATAGGGAGAAAGGAGAGCAAACTCATACTTTTCCCAAAGTAAAAGAATCAAACAAAAACCAAACAAATTAAAAAAAAAACAAACAATCAAACACACAAAAACATCATGTTACATGTATGTATTCATATTTTGTGGGATTACTTAATATTGATTTATTTACATTGTTTAAACTTATTTTCATTGTTGGTTCTTTTGTACTCATATTTTATTTAAATCAATATCATGTAATACCATCTGACGGCCTCCATGGTCGAGGGGTATAGCCCTCGACTACGAATCCGAAGGTCGTGGGTTCAAATCCCGGCATACGCAAGTAGTTTTTATTTAATTAATTTGTGTTGTTTCACAATTAATTCATTTAAAAATAATATGTATTATATTTGCACACGTTCCAGAGTGGATGATACTCTCAGTATCGCCCTGGTGAAATACCACCATTCAGAATTGAAACGTTGCTTGAAATGGCTTTTAGCCGTGTTTGGTGACCAGATCTGAATAGCCAGGTATTCCCCACCTTCCTCTTCCCCTTCCCCTTCCCCTCCCCAATACCTTCAGCTTCACAACATTCCCCAATTGGGAATGCCATAGTCTCACTGGTTCCAGATGGTTGGGAGCAGTTGGGACTCTTGTGCGGTATTCATATAAAAAAAGAGAAAAAATCAATGAAATATATTATATTCTGTACATACAATTTTGACTGTCCTAAAACGGGAAATCGTTCTAGTTGGACAGTCAAGGCATTCTTTAATAAATAAATAAACAATGAAAGCAACTAATTTTGCCGTGCCTGCCACTTTACGTGTCTGCACTGCGCGGTGCTGGTAGTATGTGAATCGATCTTTGTCCGGTCAGCCCTGCGTAGACAGCGATGACGGGAAATCAGCCGTCTCTTTCCTGTACTAATTTTAACTGTAGAGTTTTAAATCGCTTTACTAATGAGACAGGGCAGATACAAAAGGATATTGCCTTAGTATATGAAAAGATCAATGGGTATATTTCACTCAAAACTAAATATACAATTTTCTTGGCAATGTACTGAATTGGACGACTATTGTTTTACGTTTTACGTTTCTTTAACCAAACGATCGTAATATCGAATAACTCCCCACTACAAAGAGCAGCGTTTCTCGTGATGCTAGCCAAAAATGTCGACAGGCGTTAGAATTATACTATTGAAGGAAATAGAATTATTGGGCCTAGAAGGTTATTTACTAGACCCGAACTAATCATTAATATTTATTTTTATTTCAATATATTTTTTTTTAATAATGTTTCGGAAATATCTTGGAAAGAGGGGTTACATGTTACAATGGAACTTCACCGATTACATGGCATCGATTTTCCAAGCAATTTTCTCTGGATAGTAAAAGAGTCCTGGTTTACTTTATTTCAGGATTCGAAGGATATAATATCACTGATATATAACAAAGATATTTATACATGATATTAGTAGTATTATGTAACGACAGAAAGTTCCTAAAAAGGGACTAGCCACTCGTCAACATCAACGGTAGCCAGCGCCACGCTTGCCAACGACAGCTTGCACGCACACACGCCGGCCTCACTCTCCTCGCACCCGGATTCGGAAGCACTCGCCTCTCACCCGGCCTGAAGACGACACCCCTGGTACGCCGCCGACTGCGTCTCAAAAGGAACGCGCGAGCAGCCATGTTGGCAGTTGCGAATTGCTTCTACTAGGACCCCCGTTTGCCGCTACAACCTTGACTGTAAGCTGTCTTTGTATTCCCCCTTTTTGTGTTGTAACTTATTCGAGTCCCTGTTTTCATGCCCGTTTAGAAAATATCAGAGAGAAATCACCCGTAACTTTCATTGAGGTTAGGTTAGCCTTCTGATTATCGTAACATAACTTACCGTGTCTGTACCTTCCCTGAATAAACATTTTTTCATTTGACGAAAGTTTCATTTGACGAAGTATTAGAGTCCCAGATCCCAATTATAAGACTGCCCGTCGGCCTACGACCCTGCAGAGGAGCTTCTTGGCCTGCCGAAACTGAGCTAGTCAAATGTCCAGAGCCGAGCTCCCTGGAGAGACACCACCCTCGGGGTAAGTCTGTACCAATGAACTGTCTCCCGTAACCGCTCTTTCCCAACCTTCCTTCTCTCCTCCTCCCACATCCCTAGCTCCAGTTATAGTGGCATCATTTGTCGTCACTATTCTTTTTATAACAGTAGGTATCTTTGTTATTAAGGGATTTTTCCGCGTTCCTCCGTGTTTAACTTTACTGGGATTCACCGGGCACCGTCAAGTCACATTGTCGTATGTTTGAAACTCATTATGAAAATACATTGCTCTAGGTATGGTGGGACTCTTTGACCAGTGATGACAACTATTGTCCATAATAAAGAAACAAAAAATCCTTTGCTCATGCTGCAACAGCAACTCTAGAGAGATACTTTTCATCCTTATTTAAACTGTATTTTTAAAGTCTATTTCCCTTTAGAAAATAAATATATTTTTTGATATATATATATATCTATATATATATACATATCGATACATATCCGATATTTTAATATTTACATAAATCTTATGATATTTTCGAAATCTGTTTAATAGCTCGTCGTTTGTATCCGTAAAATGATTTTATTAATTAAGGCAAAATTATACACAATACTCTTTAAGTTATAGAAAATGCATTTTTTTTATTAAGTTTCCTAATTTTTCAATTTCTAGTTTTTGAAAACATATTAAAAGTGACAAAACATTATTTGATTATTTTCGAACTCAGCAGTCCTCGCCCACCCCTGCTGCCCTGCGTCCCTGCTAATGCTCACTTCGAAAGCAGCTTAAAAAAAACTCATTTTGATTCCTCAGTCATCTCGCGCTCCTAGGCAAAGTGAAATGTCCGATCTCGTTAATCTAAATTTGGTGGTGAAAAACCATCTGGACGGGTTACCAGAAAACAGACTTCTAAATGTACTGACCGTTAAGAAGTCCAGCATTGAAGGGCGAGGGATATTTGCTGTGAGGGACCTCGAAATAGGAGAATTGATATTCGTCGATTATCCTTTGATCATGGGCGCTCGGACGACCGTGGAAGCTCTCGCTGGCTGTATTTGTTGCTATAGAACAGACAAAATACTAAAACCGTGTACAATGGGTTGTGGTTTACCAGTTTGTTCCGCCGATTGTGAAAATTCCCCGACCCACGAGGCGGAGTGCAAACTTATCACATCGTGGGAAACTACAGATCTGAGGGAAACATTGAATTCCCAGAGTTTTGCCAAGTGTTTAGTGCCGTTAAGAGCTTTACTTTTATCCGAAAGCGGTAAAGAATTCCTTTTCAGTCTCGCGATTCACAACTCTTCGAGGCACGGAGCAGAACTGAGGTTCATAAAAAAGTTTTTCCAAGTTTCCAAAGCCGAAGAATCTTTAATTAACAGAGCTTGCTGCGCGCTGGATGCAAACGCGTACGAAATGCTGATAACTACAAATGCTGAAAAGAATGCAGACTTGCGAGGATTATTTCCAGTTGCGGCATTAATGAATCACTCATGCGTTCCTAATATTCGAACCGATTTCGATGTATTGGGAAGAATGTATGTACGAGCGAGCGCCGTCATTCCCGGGGGAACAGAAATATGCACATCGTATACTAATTTACTGTGGGGAACCCCGGCTAGAAGACATCACCTGATGAATACCAAACACTTCCTTTGCCAATGCATTCGATGCTCTGACAGATCAGAATTCGGTACTTGTCTGACGGCGTTGAAGTGTTTGGACAGGAGTTGTAATGGAGTTCAATTGCCAGTCAATCCTCTAGACTTTTCTTCAAATTGGCGATGTGATGCGTGTGATGCAGAAGTGACTCCTCGCCAGATAGGAGGTCTTCAAAGCGCTTTAGCTGGTTATATAGGATCGTTGAATTTGGAGAATCCAAGTGCCGTTCATGATCTCATTAGAAACAAGATGAATATGTTTTTACCGGAATCCAACCATATTGTTTTCGAGATGAAGTGTCGGGTTATCAGCGCAATTGGAGTTGCTGAAGGACATTCGTGGAAGGGTAAATATTTAAAATCTAAATCATTAACTTAAAATATTTCTATACGTATCTATTTTTAACTTAATATTTTATGAGATAATAAAAAAAAAAACGATTCAATTTTATGATCTTCATGTTTTATTGACCGTAAATGTCAACGCCTGACAGATTTGCAAGCCAATTAATAAAATAAGATACACGCTTACTGGTCTCCTGTCAGTGAATCGTCTCGTGACGTTTTTCCAGATTTTCTAGATTTTTTTGCTTGATATGTCATATTTAGACAGGTGCGTTAAAAATTTGCCTGAAAAAAAAAATCGCCAAGCATTTTCCATGAAAACTGAAACTGTTATTTTATGGTGGAATTCCGTTAGAGTAAATTTTTTGTTTATTTAATATCAAGAATATTAAATATCTGTATTTAAAAAAAAAGTCATAATATATTTGGAGTTATTTGGAAAGCTTCCTTTAGTATGAAAATAAGTTTTCATATGTTCATTCCATTGGGAATAATATTTCATCAGTTTTTCACGACAAAATTTCAAGTAAGTTAATGTATTAATGCACTAAAAGTCTGGTAATCTATATATATGTAAAAATCAACGTAAGTTTGTTTCTCCTTGATGTTCTCGAAAATCATCGGACCGGTTTGGCTGAATATAGCAGTTTGTTTTTTATTAGTGCCGGGAAGGTTTAGAAAGTAGTTTGAATGAAATTCAATATTTATAACTGTTGCTATAATGTTTTAAAATTAGTATGAAAAACATTGAAGCCGCCATGTTTTATTTAGGTCAGCCCATAGATATAACACTCTGGTTAGCCACTGATTGAATATTTAAAAGGAGAAGGTTTTTTTTTGGGTAGAATATTTAAAAAATGGAAAACACGAGTAGGTACCTACTTAAGAACTTTATGATTTAGATATATTTTGAAAAAATAAACGTTTGGAATAAAATAAAATATTCAGATTAATGTTTCTTTATTTGGAGATAGTTATTTTCGCTGTCAAATCAATTATGGCACCCTAATGACAAGCAAGAATTCATAACTTCATGACTTTATTAAAAAAAAAAAATCCCGAGCAAGGCCGGGAACACATCAGCTAGTCTTTCATATAAATCATCATGATAAGCGGTAAGACTGATGATAGAATCCAAACTTTATTTTTGGAGCAGTAAATGTAAATGATTTGTTGCTTGCCAATAAATGAATGGTCTGATGCAAAAGTTAGTTCCGCTATTGCTTTCCCAGCCTTGATTTCCACAGATTAATGTTGCCTTGGAAAGATTTTCCATCTGTCAATATTGCATTGGGATTTCCATTAAAAAAATATTATTGCATTGGAAAGATTGTCCATCTACTCGTATATCCATGACACTTTAAAAACAAATGCTTATATTTATTTGCGGATAAGTTATGTATACGAGTATGTTTACATTAGAAGATATTTTGTACTATTTTAACATAAATGAAATTTTATGGTAAACATTTTCTATCAAAATCAATGCTAATATATATATTATGGAATGCGAAGTGGATTGAAAAAAAACTTCTCCATCCATCTTAAACAATGCGGGAGATTTAATTATTGATTTGTTTTGTTTATTTAAAAACATAGTTTTAATGCTACGAATGAATGCACAATAAAACGTAGTCTAAAATGGACATTCGGTAATACGAGAGCTGTGTTACGATGTTATGTGAAAACTGGGCTATAGAAGATGAAAAGTTATTTTTGGACGTTCAAAGTAATAAAGGCTTAAGAGGAACGGCTGCGCGGCCTGCTTCATACAAAACTTAATTTTAGATTTGAGGCCAAAACACTCACCTAAACCTAATGATTTTTTTTCATCAAAAACTATAGTAAATATCTAGTACGGATTAGAAGTAATTTATTTATTTTGGTTTTACTTAATGAAATATAGGCCATTAAAGGAATTAATTTTTCGCGATTTTAGAGGCACCTTTAATAATTATTTGGGGGCTAACGGTGATCTAAAAAAAAGTTTTACTTCGTCTACTTAGAAAATATAACGATATATGAAATTAAATATTAAAAAAATATATTGCAATGAGCATTATGGTGAACTTTAAATTAAATTAAAAACGACCAATTTATGTTGGATCACAAATTAGTCGTTTTTAATTTAAAATATCGACACGAAAAAAATTAAATAATATATATTTTTTTAAATTTTCAATCACGGAATCATATTTACATTCCAAATAGGATAATTAAAAAAAAAAAAACGATAAACCCCCCAAATTATTTTCTAAGTTGCTTCTAAAATTATGATTTTTTTAATGGTCTATATTCATAATTAAAAAAAAATACTTCTCATAGTACATATATATACATATTGACTAAAAATTTAATTAAAAAAAAAATGTCATTCATTTTGGATGGGTATTTTGGCCTCAAATCCAATATTAATTTATGTATGAAATAGGCAGCGCAGCCGTTCCTCTTAAACTGTTGTGTTTATTTCAAATTTAACTGCTCTAAAGTGCCTAGCGTCATCTTCATGAATCAATGAGTTAATAACTTCACTATTATCAAAGCGTCTGTGAAGCTCCGGCTACTTCAAACGAATCAATGAGAGTACGAGGTGTGTTCAAAAGAAAAGGTGGATTTTGAATTTTCGCGGGCTGTAACGAACCTAAATAAAAAATCGAAGAACACCCTAAAACGTGACTCACCTTTTCAATTGTCAAAAACAAACTACTGATCCAAAATGGCTGATAATACTAACATATGATAAACATATGTGTACCAACATAACAAAAAAAATAAATCGATAATCGAATGTACACAGCCTGCGAAAATTCAAAATTCACCTTTTCTTTTGAACACACCTCGCACACTGCAAATTGCCATCTGGTGGAAGTTGATTTAGGCTTGAAATTATAACGAGCCGGTAAATGTAGCTATTAGCTGGCAGGCGGATAATAGATATCGCTAAGAAACTAGCGACTAACCTAACGAAACCTAACGAAACCAACCTACGTAAAGCGCCCTTTGAGCGATAATCACAAAACGATGTTCTACCTATCCGATAGTTAGCCGCTAGTTATCCGATTGTATTATTGCTATAAAAATAGAAAAGACCATTATAAACACCATCAGGTTACTGTTAAAAAAAGTGTGGTATTTTGTCATATTGTCATTTAAAGTGCCCGGTTACATGAAGAAATTACACATGCGTAAATTACACATATAATCTTTACACTACCTCAATTACACATGGAACAAATTTCACCTGGACGAAATTTCATGCACTAATATTACACCAGTTCAAAATGCTTATTTTAGGGTGTAAATTTTTATGTTCTCGAACCCCTACCCCTACCCCTACCCCTACCCCTACCCCTACCCCTACCCCTACCCCTACCCCTACCCCCCCTACCCCTACCCCTGCCCCTACCCCCTACCCCTCCCCCACCCCTACCCTTACCCCTACCAACGTAGGCAACGCGTGTCATATCGCAAAAAATTGCGTGTAAATCGATCCAGTAGATCTTTAATCTATAGCGGATGCATCTACGAACATTGCCCTTTATATATATAAAAATAAAATTAAAATTTTCAATTTATGTATTGTGGGGTCTGCCAGGTCTGTATGTGTATTGGTGGATTTTAAAGAATGGTGTTTAATGAACCTCATAAAAACATTGTCGTAAAGAACGTTGATAAATAAGTAAACGAATATTTGAACTGTTTAAAACATAAATTAATGAGTGTGGAAACGAACACAGATATTCGATTTCTGATTTCTACAGTCCATTTTCAAACATACATTATGAAGGTTATAAGTTATTGGGTTATTGTTTCGTGTGGATAGGTACGTTTAATGAAAAATATTTGTTTTATCTACTATACATAAACTTAAAAAAACTCAAGATTTGTAAATATTTCTTTTTGCGATGCGTAAATATTTACAGTGTCGCTATTCAAATAATGTTTCCTAAAGAATTTGAATTTCAAAAGACATCACGTAAGGCTTTTATTGAATAGGGCGACATCTAGCGACAACATCGAAATATAGGGTATACTTTTTTTAGGTGGAACGCCTTTATATTGTGTAATTTATTTGATGGCCTTTAACCTTCTGGAACTCCCAGCGATGTTTTGTGAAAACATTTTCTTAATTTAAACTCTTTTCTAATTCTTGGAAACCACAATTTCATTGGTACCCACCATAGAATAAATAAGGACACAAGAAATGCGACGTGGGTGTGTTTTGTATTATAAAAGCCTGGCATACGGGATTTAAATTTCTAATACAAAAAAAATATTTCATCATCATTTCATTTCGATCAAATGGAATGGCAATATGCAATGCAATAGTAGCGTGCATTGCTCTATGACCAGTTAAGCTGTGTGTAGTTTTTCATTGTCTATTTGAAAATTGCTATTTTATTATCATCTTCCGTTGATTGTAGTGGCCAACTGAATAAAACGGCGTACAAGTTCCTTGCCAAATTCATCGAAAAATACATTTTGATCAGAAATTTGTCATATTTTTCTATTATCTTTAAAATGCATATATATTTGGTTCGTTTTTCTTACGATAGGCACAGCTTTAAGCCTTTATGGATTGATGTCAATGCAATACATGCAGTGTAAACTGTAAGAGAGAATTAGCGCTGTATTTTCATTGACTCTCTCGGGGCGAGAACCAAGAGGTACTATCTAAAAGGCACACTTCACACCTACGAAGGCGAATTAAATTCGATAAAATACAGCACAGGTTCCCAATCTGTTTGTCACGTGTTAATTTAAGGTGGGGGAAAAACTTTTTTTCTTTCTTTTATCGGCAAAAATAAATTCTTTAAACTCATAAAGGCACAGAAAGCAACTATTACCTTTTAGATATTAAAAAATTATTTAGTACTTCAGTAACAACATGTTTCTTAGGTATTTACTCATTCATGTATGCAATAGAATTTTTTTCTAGATCGATCCCAACGTTTAAGTCCATCGATACAATTAAATTGAATGAAAAAATTTTCTGGTGGGATGCGTAATTCATCATTCTGAAAAATTGGTTTAGGCGGTTACTACAAAATTTAAGAATCATTGGAATATTAAATCTTTTAATTCATAATTATTCAACAACAAAATTATCCACCGTCACGTTGCGTCATACCCCACGATAATTATGTTTGTAGGTATCTACCTAAATAATGTTTGAAAATACTTATACGGAATACGTAAAGCTCTGAAATTAAAACATTAGAATTTTTGAACTGGTACGTAGACATTTTATTAATGAGTGATTGAATTGGGCCGAAGGCAGTACATTTTTTTGGTGGGCCGTAAAAAACGTTGACATAATCTCAACCAATTATGAATGTACAAAAATCTTTTAAACAAGCTTTCGTTCTCGAAACATAACCTCCAATCTTAAATTACAATTTTTTTATGACATTTTTCTCATTGTAAAAACTGAACAAATGTTTGAAATTCTTCTAATTTTAATCAAGAGAAAACGGCCTCAAATGACAAGTAAAGTCGTCATTTTTTTTTTAAATTAAGCATAATGCGCAAAAACTATCGAACGGTGAGCTCTAGCATCATGAAATTTGAACATCTCTTTCTTTTTTAAATGTATAGACCAACGCATTTATTTTCAGCGCTCAACGTTATTTATGAAATGAACCAAGGATGTTTGAAATATCCATTAAACTCTTAAAAATAAGGCGAGACGCATATTGTTTTTGGTTCATATTTTAATAGATTTAACTCTCGGCACTCAAAATACACACTTCATAGTCTGCTAACGCAAGAAATACAACGAACCGTTTCACGTTAGAGTTTTTGGACTAAGTTTTTAATATAATTTTAATGTATACGAAATACATGCTTGAATTTCTGGTAAAACGTTCGAAAATGCCATCACTGGTTTCAATCTGCACCTTTTACAAACATTTTAGTACGTATTTTATATAATTTAAATGAATACAGTTTGAGCATTTTTGTCAGTGGAAACCTTATCCATTTTTCTAACAACCCGTATAGAAATTACAACATATTGCTTCAGTTAGCAGACTACAAATTGATGTTCAGGACCATTTTTGAGTGCTGAACCTTAATGCCGATTAATAATTTATTGAATATAAATACCCGCAAGACATTTATTCCAACTTATATCTCTGTTTTACCAACCCTCCATAAGATTAATTATCATCACACACTGCGAACAGATGCATTGTGACGCCACATTAGTTATCCAGGTATTGTTACAAAGTGAACTCTCATTCACACTCATTACAATGTATTACGTTGCCTACCTTACATAACATAAGGCAGGTATGCAAGTACTAAGCACGCGTTTGACGCAAGTGATTTACGTGCATAGTTAACTTACGATGCCCCAGATACAGTTAACGCAAATAGTTCCTTAGTGTACACATATCCATACTTTTATAAGTGGTATTTATATATTACTAGCTGATGTGTACCCGGCCTTACTCGGGATTTTTCACTTGTCATTAGGGTGCCATAATTGATTTGACAGCGAAAGTAACTATCTCCAAATAAAGGAAAATTCATTTGAATATTTTATTTCATTCCAAACGCCCATTTATTCAAAATATATCATATCTAAATCGTAATGTTCTTATGTTGGTACCTACTCATGTTTTCCATTTAGAAAATATTGTACCCAAAAAAACCTTCTTCTTTTGAATATGCAATCTGTGGCTAACCAGAGTGTTATATCTATGGGCTAACCTAAATAAAACCTGGCGGGTTCAATGTTTTTCATTCAAACTACTTTCTAAACCTTTCCGGCACTAATAAAAACAAACTGTGCTATTTTCAGCGAAACCGGTAGAGTAATATTCGAGAACACCGAAGACAAACAAATAAACTTACGTTGATTTTTATACATATGGATGATTATAAAACCGGAAAAAGGCGCATTTAAATGCAATAAAACTTTTTAAAAAATCAACCCGAAAGAATCTCAAAAATTACTCTGAAAGGATTATGTTATTATAATTTCTCCAAAAGATTGGTATTCACTTTGTGGCTATTAATAAATGAATTAAAAATTACTTTGTATTCACCACTGTATTGATATATACATATCGACATGTTTCGAAAGCGATGCTTTCCTCATCGCAAAAAAAGGAAAGCACAGCTTTCGAAACATGTTCATATAAATATATTAATAAATTGGTGGTGAATACAAAGTAATTTTTAATTCATTTATTAGATTACGTTATTTTTTTTCATAGTTAAAATAATTTTCAATGTTTCAATTTTTCAAAGCCCGCCAAAACGCTCAAAATCTATGGCCTATCGGTTTTGATCAGTTTTGGGGTTTACCGTACATAATTTTATATTCTATTGATAGTAAACTATAACAAAAACAAGTAATAAAAATACGGAACTTTTTTAGAAACTTTAACTCAAAGAATAATAAGAGTATTGAGCATTAACATTGTTATAATATCAGTATCACTAATAGGTTTGCTCATGAATACTCTAATTTATTTCATTAATAATAGTGTTTTTGTATTGATCAATATTAACAGAGCTTAAAGTCACCCAAATTAAGTTAAAATTTAGCCAAAACTAAAAAAAAATATATTAAAAATACAAAATAAATTCGAAAAATAAAATGTCCATATCAATCCAAAAACAGAATGCCCATGTGATGTCAGATGTTCCAAATGCAATGGTATCAACATAACAAGGTGTTTTGATGAGATGATTTTTTATTCACTTTTAAATAACGATTCACAAATTCCACGTATGTATATAATAAAAGTTATATATTCAGAATCGGCGTTTTGCCGATCTATATGAATATATATTTTTAAAACAATTATATTTTTCTCTTCAGTTCCTTATTATAAAAATAAAGTTTGAATTTTAAATTCAAACTCAATTTTAAAGTTAACCGGGACAATTTCTTTTATGCCTTTTGTTCGAGAATCTAAAAACTTCTCTTAACATCTGCTGATGTAGCAGAAGCATAATTATTTAAGTTTTAGAATAATTTGTATTTCTAAATCCGGCACATTCATGTTATTTTCAAAGTATCCATTAAAAATGTTCGACGTATTTTTTAAATATTGAAAATCACTCGGTTTAAATTATGATAGTCCTTTTAGAGGATTTTACAGAATCTTTTATATTATAAGTTCAGGTATATCATATTTACTTACTGTAAAAATTATGATATTATTCGAAAATACGATTTTTTTAGCGGAAAAATGCAAAATTTGTACTAACCATGTAAAAAGCCTACTTTTTGCTAAAAGCGGCGAAAAAATTCACAGTGCATTTGAGGTCTTTAATTATAATTTTCAAATTTCAAAATTATTACTGTAATCCGAAAAATCTGATGTTCCACTAAAATCCCTCTAACGGTGAACTCTCGATTCATAAGTTCAGTTTGTACAGTTTTTTTTTTCTGAATGGAAATTGTACCAATTCTAAAGCCTTTTTTACAAGTAGTCACGTAATTTACACCATGAGCCATGGAGTTTTGAAGAATCATTTTAACTGAAATTAATTATAAAAGAGAAGACGTCATTGATTTCTAAATTGTGGAAATTCGGGCAAAATCAGGAAATAATTACCAATTTTTAATATAGCCGGAATGATGACAAACTAACAACTTCAATACCACAAAAGGGCGAAACCATGTTTTATAATTAAACTTCAAGGGATTGCAGCACAACCATATGAAATATATTTTTTTATTTGGTTTCCACCCTTGTAGTTCGATTTTGACCATAATTTCAAATTATGGAGAGATGGAAGGCAAATTTATATATAAATATTATTTTAATGAGAAATTTCATTATATTGAAGATTGGAGTCGAATTCAGACTTAAAGAGGAAGAGATGAGATGTTAAACAGAGGGGAGGCAATTTTAGATAAGGCTTGATAGAAGAGAGGATATTTGTTTAGAGAGGGACAAAGTTCGCACTTTCACAGAAAGTGCAATCTGAGGCGTCAAGAAGTGCATTTTAAAAAGGTGAAAGGAAATGGACCAATGTCCATTTTCTATTGGAGTAAGTGATGATTGTTTTTATTTTTTAAATGGGGGAATAAGGAACTCCAGTCCATTTTTTAAATTTATTTTATCAATAAAGACGATCAAATTTAAATACCAGTATATTTTTTTTTTCTTAAAGTTAGTTTTTCAATTTAAAATAATTTTCAAAGTTTCAATTTTTAGAAGCCCGTTTAAACTAGAAAGTTTATAAAACTTTATTTAACGTTTTTAATATTGAATAATAACGCGTGATAGCTGTTCCGCCTTTCGAAGACATCATCAAACTGATGAACCGTTTTTTTAAATTGAACAACAATATTTTTTTAATCATTGAATACAAAATTTACAACTATCAAAATGAAACATGAAACCGAAGAGACATTCAAATCCAGGACGTCATGGTCTTTCCGGGACCTTGCGCTCTAATCCACTGAGTTACAGCTACCCCAATCCGTCCCGTCATTTTGATCGGTATCATACTTCGAACTGTTAATATCATCTTCAATTAATTCCCATATATTTTTGGTTGCTACCTTTTTATTATGACCACAAGATTCTACCCGAATTTATTTGAAGCCTTTAGTGTCTCAGATATACCTATTAGAATAAAAATGTATTACAATGAGGTTTACAAGGTTCAGGAAGTTATTCGCAAAAAAATAAATATGAATAATAATAAATCATTAAATTTAAAAAAAAATAACAATTTTACAAATTTAACACAATAATATGTAAAAAATTGGTATGGATTTTCCTTAAGAGCCAAATTAAGTTTCTCTCCATAACGATAAAAATAAATCGAAAGCTCTTCTTCCTTATTCCGTTAAATAGATGTCTATTTATTTAGTAATTTACTGTGTTAATAAATCTAGTAATTTGGCACGGAATCGGAATCAAGATGAATCAATTACATTTTAAAATGAATATGAGTATGCACGTTAAATATTGCTGTGTACAGATGCAATATTTCCCGGTCGTCTGCGAATGTCTGTGCATTACTTAGGTGCAGGTGCGCCAGACATTGGAAATAAGAAATAATAACATCATCAAGTCTTATTTGATAAAATATCAATAAAGAAAGTATAAAATAAATAGCGTGTTGATTTGAATACAGGAGATTATCATGACAATTCTTTTATTAAATAAATTTAATGTATATTTCATGCTACCAATTTGTCCAACGATAAAATATTGTTCTGTGCTACTCCAATCTCAAGAAATAGGGTATTCCATTAAAAGACACATTTTTTTACAACTAGCTTTTTTAACCAGTTTTGCCCGTGTTTGATTCCCAGCTGAATTCAATCTTTCAACCCGTTAACGTCATGCTTTTCTTCCTGAATTTAAATGTATCGCTCGGGACATTTGCAACATAAAATAATTAAAAAAATTGAGAAGCATTTTCGTCACATCACGACAGCCCTCGATAGTAGAAAAAAATACAAAAATATATTAAAACCCCTTTCGTACCTTTTGGTAAAGTAATTCTTCGATATAATTTTTTTTTCTAAATATTAAAAGAAAACTCGTCTTATTTTCGTCTTGCCAGAACAAGGGAATTATAATTTTAGCAAATTAAACATATCTGTTTGTGGTTTTCACTAGAAAATGCAGAGAAATATAACTTTAAAATAAATTAATTTAAAATATACTTAGTATTCATACTTTTTTTTTACGAATAACCTGACAATATTTGAAAATCTCCTACTACCATCACAGTAAGCGGAAGATGTTGCTTGTGTTGTAAATGGAGGACTTAGCCAGCCGAGGAATTGAACTCACGACGCCTGTGTGAGACTTAAACGCGATACCAACTCAGCCACTGACCGGTCCTGATACTATAATACATGTATTCATATATCCCTAACGATGAAAGCATCGCTTTCGAAACATGTAGATATCAATGTATATTTATAAAGTGGTGAATACTAAGTATATTTTTTAATTTATTATTAATAATGACGCCACAAATTGAATACCAATCGTTTGAAGAAATTATAATCAGAACCCTGACTGAAAATGTACTTTGAACTGGATATTTGCAGAAATAAAAACTTCATATATTTAAAAATATGTACCTTTTTGATGCAGTATTTTCGGGTAGTCGTATTTTGCGTATTCGTATGGTATATCTATGCAATTGTGCATTTCTTAGGCACTTTAGTAAATAGGTGTGTATCAGACTTTGGAAACAGTGAATAAGTATAAAGGATTTAAGTATTTTGTAATCATACCATCAAAGAGATGCTATCGAACCGGACCACAAGTGTGTCAACATCGCGGTATTAATAGTAAATAGAGACTTGATCCGGATACCGCAGATCGAACTGCCACGGTGACACAATAAAACAGTATCGGCGAGCCAAGGCTACTTGGGAGCAACATAATTAGATGTCACAACTCACTTTTCATTTCTAAATTGTATGAAAGTGATGAAAAAATGGACACATAAATGTGTTTGTGAAAAATTAATACAACATTTTAAAAACAACATCACGAATTTTCCAACTCTAGTGGTGTGATCTCTTGTCACACATCACTTTTCATTTGTGTGATTTAAATACGGACACGCGTATGTGTGTTTATCGAAATGTTAAATAACTATGCCGGGAAAAGTTGATATAACTAGACAGTTTATAAAGATAACGCAACGGATTTTCCGACCACATTTTCCGGAAATGACGCAGCCGGATTTCCGTTTATTCCGACGGATATGCGAATTTCGAATGTTTCCACAATACATACATATATGTAATTACGCACACATTCCAAGTGAATTTATTCCAATAAGAGTTGTGCAATATTGATTGGATTGGTACAAATGTATTTATATATATATTTGTGTGCATTTAAATGTATTTAAAGCTGTGGTTAACAACAAAAAAATACAGTCGAACTTGGTTATAACGATCACGGCAATAGCGAGCAATTACCTAATGATATTTTGGTTCAGGCTTATTTTCATATATCCGTTGGCTGTTATAAAGAATATATATATATCGATACCGATACATAATACATGAATAAATAATTGGGTCTGAGAAAAAATAATTCTCGAGTTGTGCGTCACTGGTTTGTGACAAGTAAAATTTTACAACCGAAACCAATGACAGCTAGTGATTTATAACAAGTGGGGGTTTACAACTGAAACAATACGCGCAAGAGAGTGATAGATAATATGATGGACAATTTTGATGATATTTTTATTGAGACCTCTAATCACATAATTACATTTATAACGCGTTTGAGTGTTTTGAAGCAAAATTGAGAAGCATGGAAGCGAAATCTTTATAACAATCATTGATCATAAATTTCCTCAATTAAATGTATATTTTTCTAATATTTTAATTTAATAAATAGTACTGGTAAATATATTCTACATTGGTAAATATATTGATAGTAGAAGTAGGTAGGTAGGTACATAAGTTTAAAGAAAAAAAATCGGTTAACGTCTATTAGGAACAGATTTAGTCGGTCCTGTCGTGCTCATTGTAACAAAGTTTGTCTGTATATATTTGTATATGATAAAAAATATAAATAAATGATATATAACAAACCGTCTATAGTTAAATATTTCATGTTTGGGGGATATTATGGTAGATTTTTAAATAGGCGTATATTTTTCGGTCAAATTATCGACTTTTTTTCTATCTAGCCTAAACAATGCCACGCAGTCTTCAAACAGCGTTTGAAACATCTCAAATCCGTGGAAAATTGTTAGTTATTATACCGAACATTTCATTGGTGTCGTAGTACGAGATTCAGTCTGCGTGCTATTTTAAAACACATGTTTCCTCGAGGAAAATGCGCACGTGGCGAGGAACTCGAAAAACGAAAGTAAAACATAGCAGGTCGTTTGCGTCGAAATAGCGGATATGTTCAGACATCACTGCATTGTTGGAATGGAAAATAACCGCTTATATCGCAATAATATCTTTGTTTTCCATGAGTATGGGGGGTATAGATAACCTACGAAATATAATGTTCAAGATTGGTATTTGCGGTACGAAGAAGAGACTCATTAGCCGTATTTTAATTTTTTGTTTGGTATCAATTATGAATGAGATTCTAATAAGCTTTGACATAATCGTATATTAGGTTCATAGGAGAAAAAAAAATTGTTACACAGGTTCAATCAGTGAATGATGAAATAAAAATTGTGGATGGAATATTTTAATATCGTATTTAACAAAATAAATGAGCCTGCAAGTTTCTTACTAAATTCATAAAAAAAAAAAAAAATTAATTAAAGGTGACAAATTTAAAAAATTCGAGTCTTTTAATTTTTTTCTATATTCTTCTTGACACATTTTTCTTAAGGTAGGCACAGATTTTCAGCCTTTATGGACTGCACGCCACTGGGCACAATAATTACCTTATACGCATATAATACCAAGCAAATAGGAGTAGTAAATGTTAAAGAATGATTTTTTTTACATTATGTCTGGTAACGGAAATGGTAATATGTAGCGGGGGAGAGTTTTCCTTTATGTAAGTAAGTTTTTGATTTCGACATAGGTACTAATACCAGTAGCGTGGATTGATCTAAGACCAAAAGTAGGCTGTGTATGGTTTTTCATGTTCGGGCATGAATTGTGCATTGAATATTTGAAAATGCTATGTCTTACTAAAAAGCGTAAATTTGTTTTGTAAAAACAATTTATCAATGTAGAATTAAAGTAAAATATTTTATTTTATTTAATGGTTAGTTTTCTTGGGATAGGCACAACTTTTCAGCTTTTATGAACTGTACGCCACTTGTACCTATAATACGTCACAACTACTCGGCTAATGCGACGAAAAAATATGAAGTAAAACAGACAAAGAGACTTTTAGTAATACTAAAAAGAAGATTTACTTGTTATAGTTACAGCACACCTAGTGCATTACATATCAACGTACACAAACAAAGAAAACAATGGTAGTTATTCACGAAAACCAAAGAAAGAGCTCGATGAATAATCAAACCTCATACAGCCCGCAGTCGCTTTGCTCGCGGCGCACTTTATAACGCACAGATAATTTATTTCTCGTTCGTACTTCAGAGTAGGAACACTTTTACAGCTTCACTGCCACGGGTCCTTGTATCGTGTATTTGATTTTGTATTTCGCAGCAAGGATCGAAGTGTTTCTGATACCGCTTCTGATGACCAGTGATTGTATTTGTGTTCAGTGCAATGGGAGCATCGGGAAGGATTGGTCGCCTCACAGTCGTGAGCCGGTGGTTCGGCGAGCCACAATCGTACGTAATTATTTTTTTTTTTAATTAAGTGTCCATTGATACACCTGTGATTTGTTGTTGTGCGTCGCGTCAAGGTGTACCGCTTAGCGGAGCCAAGAATGTCGGTCTACTAGTTGTAACAAAGGAAATAATTGTATAATATTCATGTGTTGATTAACGTGCATTTTTGTGCAACGGCCTCGGATTTATATGTTCGATTCTTGGCGTTTAGCGAAATAATAATTACAAAGCATATATTTCTGAATAAATTGATTTTATAATTATTTTCCACTGTTCAAGTTAATGATTAACATTGTAAAGATCATTTAGAATAATGTAATTTGTTAAAGAAAAATAAAGATGGACAATTACAATGTTAAAGGGAAGGAAAACTATTTTAGAGTAAGTTGGACAAAATAAAGTAATCACATATTTTTCTTTTATTACTGAACAGTTTTTATTAACAATTTTATTACTCACGTAACGGTTAATAATTATTTATAACATTATTAGTAATTATCAAGAATTATTTATAGATATTGAAAAAACGACAGTATTGAAAGAGGTCTCACTAGTATAACGGTACAGTGCATGTTTTTGAATTCGATTCTCGGATCCATCAAAATCATTTTCTGTGTGTTTTATTAATAATATTATTCAAATAATTAATGTAGCAATGGAATGAATTATAATTATATTAACCTTTGATTAGAAATTACAATCAATTAGTAGAACTAAACTTGAATGTATCGCTACAGTTTAAATAAATAATCCACATATTGTAATGTTGTCTACCAGGTTGCGGTAGCGACACCAATTTGTCTATGAGATGCTCGAGTGAATTATTGGCATCTACAAACTAAATTAATTTGTAAGTTCGATGTCCCGTCAAAGCGAGCATTGATGCGAGTAATAGGCTACTATTAATTGCATGCGAGTTATTTATTTGATTTCAAGCTGTTGATACTTATACTCGTTAAAGCTGGTCCATTCTTCACATATTTCAGTTGATTCATATTTTATTTAGAACGTGTTTTAGTACCCGGTTCCACGCGTGCTTACAGCTATATTAAAAGCATTTTGTTCATTTTACTTTTGTTTCCCAGCAGTATATATGAGCAGTTTGGATATTTTGTGAAATATTTTTTTTTAAAAGAGAAGCAATTTCTATTACATCGAATTATTACGTCCTTGTGCCAGTTATCGGATGTTTCCAAATATCAATTCTTCTTGACGGAAAATGTTTCCAATTTATAATTTTCAGTGACTGTAAATAAATTTTATAATATTTTTTGAACAAAATTCCAGGATGTGTGGAGATTAGTGCAATCCCATACATCCCATAGAGAGTATTTACATACATATCACAGTGTTTAGATTAAATGTATAAATATCAGGTTAAATTAAACATAAATATAAAAACATAAGATCAATATCTGACTATCAATGTGTGATGGTTAAGATTGGCGGAGCCAAATTTTTTCTCCAGCGCGCTTCCATGCTGGAGTCAGGATTCTGGCAATGAAAGTATTTGGTCAATCTTTTTGATGGAAACTTCAAAGAATTATAACATGAGCTGAAAAGGACATTTGGCTGATTAGAGTGTTGTTGACCCAGAACTTCTATAAAAATATGAAAAAAAGCATTATCCGAGATTTCCGTTATTTTGTTTTTTAATTGGGCAGTCAAACGTGTAAGAAATAAGATTGTTATATTTGTGTTGTATTATGAACACGATGAATATATAAAGTAACAAATATGTTGACCTTGAGAAAAATCATTTCGCATTAGCAACAACATTTAATATTTAATAACCATGTGCCCACGTTAAAAATTGATGTTATTAAAGTTATTGGCAACGTTTAATACGCTGTTGATATTAACGATCAGTTCGCTCGATATCCGCTTCGCAAACTACGTTATTAGTATATCAACTTTGACGTTTTCCCGCCAAATGCCTTGTATTGTATTATATTACTTCAAGTAACTACCCGGCTTCACCAGAGATTTCAAAGAAATTTTTTCTAAAATCTGTTTGAAAATAATGCTAGAAAAATATTAAATGATTTCGTTGATTTTCAAGACTTTTTGCAGAAAAAGTGGCGCGAATTTCCTGACGTTAGAGAGATTTTAGTACTACAAACAGATTTCCAGTTTTATAGTTAAGATTTTCTTTTGCGTTTGGTAACAACCTGTTGTAATATTATTATTGTTACCAGTAGCTAAGCGACTAAATTCTTAGCCCGTGGAGAGGTTTGTTTATCGGCTACTTTCCCTTCACACGGAATATGAATTAAATTATCAGAAAATACAAGATAAATTTTCTTGCAAATGTCGACATAATCTATAAGTATATGAGTTTCACTCAAATAATCTTTGCATTCCAGAATATTATGTGTTTATGTATATCTACGTTTTGTAACTAGTTCTGAATATGAAGGCTTCTATTCTCATTTCCCTATTTTATTCTGCCTCATATTAATATTGGGAGTACAATAGTTCTGACTTTCTATGTTTATATTTCTGTACCCGAGAGGCCAATGGTTCTAGATTCATTTTACCCATTTTACAGGAGGTTATAAAACAGTTCTTAAAATCGGTTTAGCTATAAATGAATTGTGACGTAGGCCTCATTTTTACAATGTGATTTCAACGAAGAAGCTGCTTAGGTAAGAGTATTGTTTACCTCTAGATAGATCGTGAAATTCCTAACGAAATGGCATATTTAACCCATTTCGGTGATTTTGGACATAGTAAAATTGACCTCTCAGGTATAGATTTAATAATGAGTCTCCCGAAAGTGGTGCCCAATGGACCGAAAAAACCTTAAAATAATTTTATATTTCCCTTTAGCTCTTCAGAAACTTTTGACTGTAGTAGGAATGCTCTGAAGCAATTCAAGTGGCATTCGAGAAAACGTCCCAAGTTTCAGAAAAATAGACAGTAAAGTTACATTCATATTATATCGTCCTATTAGAAGAAAAAAGGCACTATGTGTAATAGAGCTAGTATGGCACTTAATGAGTTTTACCTCTAAGGGGACGATACATCTTCTCTTTTATATTTTGTAAGTGTTCAATAAGAAAAACGGTTTTCGAAAAACAGTGTTAAAGCAAGGGCATTTTTACTATTGTAAAAATGTTCAATACTTATGTCACAGTTAAATAACACAGGTGGTGTTTATAATATGATAAGGCCGGTTACGTTAATGGTTCACTAAATCGACTGATCGATATCAGCTGCGGTCCCATATTGCTGAATTTCGCCGATTAATTCCTCATCTGCCGCCTGAAGCCTGAAAGTTTCAGCGAGCACGTGCCCGATAATTGGCGCCGCTTAAATTCTGCGCATTTTGACCGACATTGCATTTTCATGGCCCACGATAAATTTATCGCCGGGTTTATTACATTCACGACATTAACCTTTCCGTAGCCGAGCGCCGAAAATAGGTCAACACGCCGAGTGGGGTGAATGGAATAATTCCGTCTTATTCTTGTGATTACGTTATTTTTGTGCCAAAATGATATATGTCGTGAACATATTTTGCCTCACATACATTATTAGTAATATTTTACCCCTGTCGTGGCAGAAAACGATAACTTGCTAGGGCTAACTTGTTATAGCAAACGATTCAGTAAATCTTTAATCTTTTAGAAAATAATATTAACATAACCTAAATGAAACATGAAACCGGAAAAAACAACAGAAAATAAAAAGATTTCAGTCGCATCTGGGACTCGAACCTAGACTGATTTTTGACTGACTATTTTCTGTTGTTTTTTCCGGTTTGATGTTTCATTTAGGTTATGTTAATATTATTTTCTTCAATGATTAGATATTACAATGAGGTTTTTAAATCTCAATAAAAATCATTAATAATTAATAATTGATTGAGTAAATGTTAGGTTCAATTCAAAGTGAGCATTAGAGTTAACATTAACTTGTTTGAATTAACTTATCCTACTCTATGGTGATGAGTTTCGTGAAGCAGTTGACTATCTTACTACGTCCTTGGTACAAATAAAATCTAAAATAATGCTATGTTAAACAAGTGAAAAACTTTAATGTTAATATGTTTTCTTTTCCTCATTCCTATCTGCATGCTATTTGTGTCGTAATGTTTGTAAATGATCATTGGCCGTAAATAAATAAACTTTACTTATTAACTTGTCAGAGTTAAATTCTAAGTGTTAACTTGTTAGAGTAAACTTATTAGAGTTAATTTGCCAAAGTTAACTTGTTCGAGTTAAATTGTTAGAGTTAACTTGTCGGATTTAAATTCCAATAGTTAACTTGTCAGAGTTAAATTCCAAGAGTTAACTTGTTTGATATACATGTATATTGTTAGACTAAACTTATTAGATTTAATTTATCAAAGTTAACTTGTACGAGTTAACTAGTCAAAGTTAAATTCTAAGATTTAACTTTTCAGAGTTAAATTCTAAGAATTAACTTGTCAGAGTTAAATTCAAAGAGGTAACTCGTTAGCTATATATTGTTAGAGCAAAACTTGTTAGAGCTAATTTTTCAAAGTTAACTTGTTCGAGTTAACGTGTTAGAGTTAACTTGTCGGATTTAAATTCCAATAGTTAACTTGTCAGAGTTAAATTCCAAGAGTTAACTTGTTTGATATACATGTATATCGTTAGACTAAACTTATTAGATTTAATTTATCAAAGTTAACTTGTACGAGTTAACTAGTCAAAGTTAAATTCTAAGATTTAACTTTTCAGAGTTAAAGTCTAAGAATTAACTTGTCAGAGTTAAATTCAAAGAGGTAACTCGTTAGCTATATATTGTTAGAGCAAAACTTGTTAGAGCTAATTTTTCAAAGTTAACTTGTTCGAGTTAACTTGTTAGAGTTAACATGTTAAAGTTAACTTGTTCTAATCATGTCAGAGTTAACATGTAAGAGTTAACTTATCAGAGTTAACATGTTCGAGTAAAATTGTTAGAGTAACCGTATGAGTACTTACACTACACATGGGTAACATTAGATAAAAGTATTTACATTTAATTAACGCATTTTTTATAATTGAATTTGTTTTTAGTAATATCCCCTGCTACAGCTGTAAACATGCGTACATATCTGTAAGGGTCGTCAAAATATACTGGCACTGTGCTCATATTTTTACAAAATTCATACTACTATAAACGAAGTCGCAACTAAATAAAAACCTTAATTGCGTATGGTCACTAACAATAAAAACCTTAATTGCGTATGGTCACTAACAATAAAAACCTTAATTGCGTATGGTCACTAACAATAAAAACCTTAATTGCGTATGGTCACTAACAATAAAAACCTTAATTGCGTATGGTCACTAACAATAAAAACCACTTGACAAAAATATTTAAAGATTTAATTACGTGTTTTATTAATAAGACCTTTATTATTACCCCACGCGGCTAACGGTGGGTTTAAGTATTAACCCGACGCGGGTTTAACTTTATTAAACTAATTTTGGGAATGTTATAAAATCACGCTGGTTAAAGATATTTTTATCAAATATTTCCTTGATAAAGTGCCGTGAATTTTTCCCAATTTATGCGATTTTCCAGAGTGAAGAGATTTGTTCCGTTATTTATTATATATCCAAAGATATTTGGTCTTTCGTAATGTCACAAAAGTCTCATATCTTTGGAGAAATAATTTTTTCCAGTTGAGTATTATCTTCGCCCACAACACAAACAGGTGTATCTCATATTTAGCAACATTCTTGGAAAGTAAAAAAACTGTTTTTTTTTGCAGAATTCTTATATTTTATTACATGTTTCGCTAAATGGGGTAAAACAAGCGTAATTAAAACCCCTTTACCGAAACATGTAATAAAATGTAGAAGAACCCGGCATAAAAATATGTTTTTTGGCTTTCTCTTTTATGAGACACTCCTATTTGTGTCGTGGGAGCGGCACGTTATGATCAGGGGGAAATTAGAAGAAGAAAAATCTTTTTATTCCGACACAAACGAGTCATACGTTAGTTAGCTGGGCCATGATCAAACATCCTACTACTCTCAGTGTACATCTAATTATGACACCCCACTAATAATTACGCACAATAATTCAAATTACTTCAGTCTAAATACGCCTCGTACGTAACAAGCAAAATAAATAATAATAAAATCATCTATAAAACAAACTTTTCTTTTCTAGAAGTTTATATTTAACGACACATAAGAGAAAAAATATCATATTTTTTTATGTGATACCGCATAAGAGCCTTAACACTTTAAAGCCGGTGGAACGATAGCAACACTATTTTGGGATCTTTGGAACGCCAACGCGCCATATGGCGCATTCAAATTATATGTTTCCACGTTAACTGTAAAAACTTTTTGTTTTTACAGTTAAAAATTTCGCGTTTGCGATAACGCAAATTTTTGACATTTTAAGTAGCTTTTCGTTTCCAAGTGGTAATTTTTCAGTAGGGTGACACTTAAAATAGCTATCGACGGCCTCCATGGTCGAAGGGTAAGGCTCTCGACTACGAATCCGAAGGTCGCGGGTTATAAATCCCGGCGTGCGCAAGTAATTTTTATTTAATTAATTTGTGTTGTTTCACAATTAATTCATTTAAAAATAATATATAGTATATTTGCGCACGTTCCAGAGTGGAAGATACTCTCAGTATCGCCCTGGTGAAAGACCACCATTCAGAATTGAAACGTTGCTTGAAATGGCTTTTAGCCGTGTTTGGTGACCAGATCTGAATAGCCAGGTATTACCAACCTTCCTCTTCCCCTTCTCCTTCCCCTCCCCAATACCTTCAGCCTCACAACATTCCCCAATTGGTAATGTCATAGTCTCACTGGCTCCAGACGGTTGGGAGCAGTTGGGACTCTTGCGAGGTATTCATATAAAAAAAAAAAAAAGCTAACGCTCAAAAAAGAGGTGCAAATTTTATTGTCCTATTTCGGGATTTGAACCCACGACCTTTGGTTCTAGAATCAAGAAATTGACCGTCCTGCTACAAAGGCCGCTAGTAGTTTTTCTAAACCAATGTTTTTTTTCATAAATTTCCATTCAACGTCTAATGTTGGCTCTTGTTCAGCTTTTTCTCGTCTAATTTCTGAATTATTTTGAAATCAACATCCGCTTCAGGATGTTCATAAATAAAACGAGGAAATGTCACAGTAAAAAAATCGTATCACAGCGAATAAAACTTTTTCCATTCAATTCAAGACGCGTCTTGTTTATTACGAGCATCGTGTTATGACTCTTCATAAATATTTTGAAAACTTCAATGTCGAAGAGCAAAACAAATCCGTTGTTTATTTTATCCGGTTTACTCACAAACGTAATGAATTGCGAATGTTGTTAAATGTTATTCTCAGATGTTTCTGGAAATTCGGGTGAGAAATTCATGATGAGATTTAGAATTCTTATACGGAACGAATAAACATTTTCTAACATGTGAAAATGCACCTAACTACGCGTATTTTTTCATTGTGGTTCAGAGAAAAAAATCATTCTAGAAAAGCCGGCAGTCTGCTAATCCGGTCTTAGCAAAAACACCTCAACCCAGGCCAGGACATATCAAGTCGGCCTCTTATTTACGATCCTCCTATATAATTACGTATTGCCATTCTACCCTATTTAATGACTTCTTTTTTATTATAATTTTTTTTTTGTTTTGTTTTTTGCTGTTGTTGTTATTTCTCTTGCAAAACTTTTTTCTTCACATTTTATTTGCTGCATGATGTGAATTTATTTACTTTTTTAAATATTTTTTTATGCACAACCACTAGATGTAGTCCGAAATAAAATAAATTACAATTAGCCATTCCACCTCAAATGCTTTATTCTTGTAGAAAATTGTGAACTCTTTTGTTGATTCATCATATCTGTTAGAAAGAATTGCATTTCGTCTGAACCCTGAACACAATACCAGATCGAACAACGTATTTAGAATACCGCATTGTAAAACAAAGTATGCGCAAAATTAATTAATGGGTCGTATCTGCAAAACATTTAAAATTTACAAAATAAATACAAGGATTATATATTATCTTCAATAACATGTCTTTTCCAAAATTATGTCGTCTGCGTGCAGAACCGTATTTTTATTAATTTCGCTAATAAACAGTGATTATCTCAAAGTTACCTGCCAAGTATGTATGAGACTGTATAATATTATATACCTGTATATAAGATTAATAACATGTATATTTTAACGTGGCATCACGTTCATGGGTCAAACGCATTGTACATATAATTTGGTATTACAGATCGATGAACCGGTGAATGCAATTAGTTAGCCATAAATAGTAGTAATAAAGTTTTAAAAGGCGCCACCCCCTTTCAGTAAGAAAAAAAATTAAATCAACGAGACCTACCAGTTTTTTAATGTGATACTGGTGTGCACTTCTCATAATTATGTGACTTTTCATAAGCGCATGCAGATTCGGCTTTTTTCGTTTTTAACGTTGCGGTAAAAATAAAAATTAGAAGATATAAATTACTGAAGAAAAACGAGTGCACCCATCGCATTAATATGTATTTATTTATTTATTGAATAATATACGCCCTATATGGGATTTTACATATAAAGTTAGTTTTATAATAAACATTTGCAAAACACATCACAGTAGGTTCAAAGATAATAAATCGAACAAATACAGGAATTGATAGTGTAAGTACCATTCTAAGTAATAAGTTCAGAGGCAAAAAATCAAAACATTACTTAGATACAATATTTATTTCTGTTAGTGACCCACTTCTTCTGTAAAATTATAACCTTTGTTTGCTTGTTATAACAAAGTTTTAAAAATACGTATTTATTTATTGTTAGCTCGCGACCGCCACTTTGAAAACCACTGAGATAGAGCACTGGAAAAAAAATATTTGTGCGGCGCGCTTGAGGTGATTTTTCACAAAAGCGTATTATAATTATGTACATTATAAAGTTTTCATGGGGATAATGGGAAATTTCAACAAGCTAGGGACACTGTTAAAATCATTCGTAATTATTGATTTAAAATCAAATAATAAAATCAAAATAAATAATTTATGACGGCCTCCACAAGGCGTGCACAAGTAAATTTTATTTAATTAATTTGTGCTGTTTCACAATTAATTCATTTAAAAATAATATGTAGAATTGGAACATTTTTTAAAATGACTTTTAGCCATGTTTGGTGACCAGATCTGAATAGCCAGGTATTTCCCCACCTTCCTCTTCCCTTCTCCTTCCCCTCCCCAATATCTTTAGCCTCACAAAATTCCCCAATTGGGGATGCCATAGTCTCACTGGCTCCAGACGGTTGGGAGCAGTTGGGACTCTTGTGGGGTATTCACATAAAAAAACGGACTAAAACCGTAAATTTATAGATAAAACATTTCAAACTGGCTAAGACGTCATTATGATGGAGGAATCGTTGCTGGTATCCTAACAACGTTGGCCGATGTGACGTCACTAACGCCATCCGCACGAACCAAAATAAACATATCCTTTTGACGGCAAATCAAAAATAGCTTATTTTAAATCGTTATAGAAAATTTATTCAACAACATGGCGACCGGTTAGACCGGTTAGTGGCTGAGTTTACAAATACGTCGGATTCTTCGGCTAGATAAGTCCTCCATCATTGCACAAGCAACAAATTATAGACATAGACCATTATACCACAAACCTTTCACAATAGTTTCGAATTTGTTTCGAAAGTCTAAAAGTATTTTTTGATTTTCGGTACTACGTATCTGAAACATCCGGTCATCCTGTTTATAAATCGTAAACCAGACAACTATTCTTTCATTCCGAACATTGAGCAGCTTGCCACTCTCACTTCAAATCTGCACTTGATATTTTGGCTGGCAAATATTGCAGGGAAAAAACATGATCTCGGTCTGGAATTGGTATTTTATTATGTGCTAATAATAGAATCAAGAAAACGATGATCGGTTTTATTTGCCTATTATTTCTGGTTTCACACGAATCTGTAACAGTTTTATTTGATCAGAAATTTGATATCGGTATGCTTTTGGGCCTCTGAAATTGACAAATGAATGCCATCTATGTATTTAATACGGCATTAAACATCGTGCTCGCAAAACACAATTCAGCGCATGCGCCACACTCTGAATACTGAAAAAAGTATAAAGCAGCAAGTCATTCGCATCTCCAACCCGGTTCGTCCCGTCATCCTTATCGGCATCTTACGTCTTTGTAGTAGTGGTGGGCGAAGCGACTCGGTTTAGTGATCCGGACACTAAATCAGCTCTTTGTAGTGTGCCGGTTCGGTGATCCGGCTCGATTGAACGACGGTTTGCGTCTCCCCGCACCATGCCTTCTCCCTCCCTCCCTTGGCCCTCCTAAAGACGTCCTTAAGACGCTCTTACACGATACTTTTTTCGTTCAGTTTTCGTGTGGATTGTCTTTACAGAGAACTGATTTATTGATCCGGCTCACTAAACCGAGCCGCTTCGCCCACCACTGCTTTGTAGTTCTGATAAAAAGGTAGCAGCAAAACTATATAGGAATTAATTGATTGAAGATGATATTGAGAGTTAGATAGGGGTAGTCGTAGCTCAGTGGATTAGAGCCCAAGGTCTCGGATAGACCGTGAGGTCCTGGGTTCGAGTCGCACCTGCTACCGTTACATTTTTTTCTTTTCTGTGACATTTCGGTTTCGTGTTTCATTCTAGAGTTGTTAATATTATATTTAATGATTAAAAATAAATTAAATTTTTAATTACTTTCATCATAAAATTCACATAATTATTGTGAATCGTATTGAACATCTAATTATTTTGAATCGTCTTATTGCATTTGGTTTTATCATAGAAGGTAGAAGCAATACACCATGAACTATTAATTGCATGAAACCCCGTGCACAAAAGTGTCGCCTACACCGTTCACCTATACTACCAGTATTACACGCAGCGGTGGGGGCCTTTGTTTCATCCTGCACACCAAACGCATAACTTTCATTGGCATCGCGCCCCGCTCGGGAATTTTCACTTGTCATTAGGGTGCCATAATTTATTTCGCAGCGAAAGTAACTATCTATCTCCAAATAAAGAAACATTCATTTTAATATTTTATTTCATTCCAAACGTTTATTTTTTCAAAATATATCATATCTAAATTGTAATGTTCTTAAGTAGGTACCTACTCATGTTTTCCATTTTGAAAATATTGTACCCAAAAAAATCTTCTTCTTTGGATATGCAATCTGTGGCTAACCAGAGTGTTATATCTATGGGCTGACCTAAATAAAACATGGCGGCTTCAATGTTTTTCATACTAATTTGAAAACGTTATAGCAACAGTTTTACATATTGTATTTCATTTAAACTTCTTTCTAAGCCTTCTGGGTACTAATAAAAACAAACTGTGCTATTTTCAGCAAAACCGGTCCAGTGGTTTTCGAGAACATCAAGGACAAACAAACTTACAAACTTACATTGATTTTTATATATATAGATTAATACATCTATACACAATTAATTTACGTATATTAATTTTACTGTGTTTCACGAGGGATATTCCGTGTTGAATCAGGAAAGTATAAAAAGTATATTTTTTTTATCTTTAAATTAGTCAATAATTATAGTTCATCAAGATTGGTCATAGCTCGGCAACTGTCGGCACGCTTCCATGCCATATCTCCCTCTGTTTCTATTATATATGGTTTTTATAATGGGCCTTCATCTTCCGGGTCATCTACGCAGAATTCGTATTATTTATTCCTTCGAACAAATTTATTTAACCACTTTACTGTAGAGTTATGTGAAAGAAGGAAGACTCCATTGCAATTATCGTTAAGTCTAACGAGATATTATTTATTATTAATTTGTCTTTGCAATATGTTGGCAATATCTTCTCTCCATTACGTTTAATTGACTCGTCTCTCGAGTGACATTAAATAACACTTCGCCTAGTGGCTTTCGACATTAAGTCCAACCCACACATCTAGTCTGGTGTCTAGTCTCAAGTTGGTGGTTGTTTGCAAACTCCAAACTAGTTTGAGTTAAAAAAACTTTCAGAATTGAGACAGAACCTGGTAAGCCAACTTTTAAAGCAATATAAAATATCTGAAAATATATTTTCGCAAAAACAACAAATCTTTTTTTTTTTTTTAAAGGCGGTTCATACAATGTTAGGAAACTTCAGACAGAGAGATTGTGTATCACAAATAAGTTGATACACATTTTTTTCTTCATATTTAGTTTGTAGATATTATTTAAAGATAATTTGAATTTTATCGTCGACTAGGAACACATTGATATTTTTTGGTGATGCTCTTTCAACTTATAAACCCGTTGCCAAAATTCAAAGGAAAGGCATGTTACATAACAATGACTAAAGTAGATATTTGTATACAAAAATGGCACAAGTTGTCAATGTCTATAGGCACTGGTTGCACTGGCTACACTCTATACAAAGGTTTTGGCAAATTTATATATACCCAAAAGTTTGTTTTTTAACTTCGTTTTTGATTTTGAAAAAGATCGAATTTTTTTCGCAACTAAACGTTTTGTCAGAAATGCATTTTCATGAAAAGATTTTACGTTAAACACAAAATTATTCTATTGTATGAAGCTATCACTTTGTGGTAATACATTATTTTTTTCCCAGACCAGTTAGGAACACCCGTTCTATAATCGTGGCAAAATATAAACTAAACTTAACAATATTACAAAATTATGGCAGAACATGTATATTAGGTGTCACAGTGGGGCGTGAGGGGCGTGTAAACCGGTGGGCGTAAAAGTAAAAAAAGGAAGTGGTTAAAACAAAGTTTTACTGTTTCATGTAAATATAAAATTATTCTTTACTCTACCACCATCCCCTCTCATTTTTAAGACAGTTAAGATAGTAAAGTTAATTATTATAATATAATTATTCGGGTACTGATCTTATTTACATAGTATCGACGGTAAATAAAAAAAAACCTTCAAGCCACAATTTTTCAGTCGTGTCAGAAAGGATGATTTTTAGTAAAATAATTTTATTTTGATAAATCGTATTTTTCATACCAAAAAACCTTATCGTAATAAACCAATCCTACTGTATTTTTGTAAAAAAAAATCGGTAAAATGAGTCAAAACCCATAATATAATAAATAGAAAAGTAATATTTTACATCACTTCGGAGAAAAAAAAACACGTTTCTACTAAAATCAAGAATTAGTTTTACGAGTATTAAAAAAATGGTTTTTATCGTCTCTCGTAAAATTTTTATTTTGTGGCTTAAGGTTTTTACCTATTTCCAGTCCATATGTATTATTACATAAATATTTAAATTGAATTTTTTTGATACAAAAATAGATTCGAAATTAGAAATACATAAATATTTATTTATTAGCATTGATAACTTTAACACCGCGAAGAAAACGGATCATTTTTAAATTTTTTCCCTTTAAACTCGGCTGGTTAGAAGAAATGCCACCACTGTGCTATGTACGTAATAATATTATATACATAGTACAATTATAGTATAACTATGTTACGGAGTATTAAAAAAAACTGTTTGGAACTATGTTAACCATTACACCACCAACTATTGTAAGAACGGTGACATAAATATTTATATATATAAATCGAATATTTGTCGAAAACACAATTAGGTACCTACTTAAGAACTGGATTATTTAGATACATTTTGAAAAAAATAATTTTTTGAACGAAATAAAATTTTCAAATGAGTTGTTTCTTTGTTTAGAAATATTAATAGTCGTTACAAGGCATTACTTTCGCTTTCAAATCAATTATATCACCCAAACGACAAGCAAGAAATCACAACTTCATAACTTAATTAACAAAAAAAAAACCCGAACAAGGCCGGGTACACGTCAGCTAGTTCATTGTATATATACGAGTATATACCCACCGAAAATGAGAACGTTTAAAATTAGGTCCAAAATTACATTTTTTAGTGATTGATTTTCATTTTAGACTTTCAATGTTACTTACAGTTACGTACTCCGTACTCACATCACAACCGAAATTACATTATTTTAACAATAATATGTATACTCCAACCGTCGAAAGATTGATAGAATAATTCATTTGATACCTTCTAGTACTTGGTATTGGTAAAAATAATGAAATATACATTATAAATAGTAGTTCCTGATTTCACTTCGGCCTCTGAATATTATATTATTATGAAAGGTAATCAGATAAAACCTTAGAGTACCAAGGATAAAACACTTATAAAAATGTTCTGTTTTGCCATAGAATCATTATCAAGTGTTTATACATGAAATAGTAACTGACTGAGAACGATTGTACCTTTTCACCATATTTAATTGAATTGAATTAATTAATTGATAAACTAAAGTTCTTTAAAACTTAAGACAAGATTTTTGTGCATAGCGCAAAGGGTAACAATTATTATTTTTATAAACAATAATTATTAATCTAAAACACTCATCCAAATTGAAAAAACCTTCCGAGCAAAGATAAATGTCGCCGGCAGGACTCGATAAGCCGACGTAGCTCAACGGTAGAGCATCTAACCGGACATTAGAAGGATGCGGGTTCGAGTCCTGCCGGCGACATTTATCTTTGCTCGGAAGGTTTTTTCAATTTGGATGAGTGTTTTAGATTAATAATTATTGTTTATAAAAATAAGAATTGAATTAATTCCAGAGTTGAGTGTGGAGTGGCTCCACCGCGTGCTGAGGCTGTGCCACGAGGTGCTGCGCCCCCTCGAGTTGCTGCGGCTGGCGGGGGGATCCCGGGCCCCTCGGGTCCGGCTCCAGCTGCACCGCTGCCTGCTGCAGTTGCTCATCAGGCTGCGGGAAGATCTTAACGTGAGCTCCCATAGGATTGCGGTAACTAATTCGTCTCCTAATTCTACTAGTTTGTTAAACTACAGGGGTCCCGTGACTCTCTTGTATATAACATTCGCCAAAGAGACCATTTCCTTGTTCTCTCCAGACAGCGAGCCGCTGTATTTTATGGTAGTCGTAGTCACAGCTACTCAACAAAACTTTGCAATCAAATACCACTATTTATTCGAAGCTCGACATCGCTGCAGTGCATACCGCACAAGAGTCCCAAATGCTCTCAACCGTCTGGAGCCGGTGAGACTATGGCATCCCCAATTGGGGTATGTTATGAGGCTGAAGGTAACGGAGAGAGGAAGGAGATGCCGAGAGGAAGGTGGGGAAGTACCTGGCTATTCAGATGTGGTCACCAAACACGACTAAAGCCATTTTAAGTAACGTTTCGATTCTGAATGGTGGTCTTTCACCTGGCCGATAAATATCTACCACTCTGGTAGTTGCGTTAGTGATTTTGTAAACAAATGTTTGTAATTTAGATATTTTTAGATTAACATTTTTTTTTCGGTTTATTTACCTTCCAGTAACCTTTTGTCAATTGTTAAAAATATGTTTAAATAACATATTTAAAATTTTATGTTTTATTTTGTTAATACATTACTTATACTATTACATTATCCTCTTCTCTACACAAGCATTGCTTAAAAGATAAGTGTAGTATTTGTAAATTGAATTAAATTTTATTCGATTTAAAAAAAAAATTAGGTAATTTTGTAGAAAAATAAAAGTCGTGAGGGGAAGGATATAGGAGGAAAATAAAGGTTGGAAAGTACCCAGCTTTTCAGATAAGACCACAAAATAGGGAAAAAAACACAAATATCTTTAAATATCCACAAATGTCCATAAATACAAAAAAAAATATATCTACAAATATCCGCAGATATCTGTGAAGTAGTGTAAACAAAGTTTTAATATTATCTAAAATATATAAAAAACAAAATATTGTCCACAATTGCCACGAGTGCTCACAAATTGCCACAAATGTCGACAAATATGACGTCACCAACGCCCTCTGCGCGAACATAAACGAATACACCGTTTAGGCGACAAACCAAAAATAGCGTTTTATAAATCTGCTTTCAAAGAAAATGTATTCCTCCCCACAAAACTAAAATAAATATGCCAATATTATTGTAAGTTTTATCTTATTTCTTACGAAAATAGAAAACTTGAAAATCCATCGTGAATCTAACCTATTACGTATATTTTCAGGAAGTAGAGGGAGAAGTCGTTGACACCATCAACCAATGCTACGAAGTTCTCAGATATGACTTGCTCGCCCCGAAGGACTTACAACTGAGGAAGAATCTCGCCAATTCTGATATTCTTAAACTTATTGAATATGAAAATAATCTGTGATTACGTTAATTTAATAGAGTTTGTAATTTTAAGACACTTTTATACAATTAAATAACTTTTAAGCATTAACCCTCGATATTACTTAACCCACAAAGCTGACGGTATTTCGTATTTGGTAAGTGATTTTACGAAAAATGGAAAGGCTGATAGAACGAAGCGTGAATGTGGAAAATTCTGTTAATGGAGTACTGAACGCGGTTTGCGTTAATCATTTTATTTCCAAAGAAGCCAAGATAGCGGTCTACAATGGAGTGTTGGTACCAACTCTGATGTATGGCAGTGAGGCATGGAACTGGCAGAGGAAGGATGAAAGAAGACTAAATGCTGTAGAAATGATATCTCGGAGGCGTATGTTTGTTACAAATGTGGTGATCTGGAAAGAATGCAAGACTGAAGAAAATTAAGAAAGGGACGCATAGATGGTTTGGACATGTGGAGCGAATGAACGAAGATAGGAGTGTTAGGAGAATACGTGGTGCTGAAGTGAATAGTAGAACAAGTCGGGGATACCCGAGGAGAACATGGCACGATCAAGTAAATCAAATGGTCAGTGGCTGAGTTGGCATCTCACCTTGGTGGCACCCAGGCATCGTAAGTTCAATTCCTCGGCTTGCTAAGGCCTCCATCACGACACAAGCAATATCTTCCGTTTACTGTGATGATAGTAGGAGTTTTACAAATATTTTCAGGTTATTCGTAACCTTTATGTACGTGAGTAAGGCCATGATGAGTCAGACTAATGGAAGAGTAGGTATATATGAGTTTAAATGAAGCGAGAAATGTGTGCCAAGACAGAGCTGTGTGGCGGTCCATCTTCTCTGCCTACCCCAGTGGAAAAACACCATGATAGTTAGTTATGTTCTATGTGTATTGCGTATGTTGATGGAATAACAAATCGGGTAATTTAGTCTACATGGAATTGAAAGTTTCATTGACGCGATGATTTTTTATCATAATCAAATTATTTTCCAGAGCAAATTCAATTTGCCGTCTCATACGAGCAATTTCGTCGCAAATTTGTATTCTTACCCTAGCAATTCTCAGAAAACAAATTATACGTAATATAAAAAAATAAAAAAATTGCCTCAGCAAAACAACATGTCCGAGGTCAATAAATTTCAATATTAATATTGTGACCTTGGGAAAAATTGCTTTTTATTTTTTGGGGACTTTTGGATAAACAACAAATTTTTGTAAACAGAAAACATGATTTCAACTAAATAATACATTTTCTATCAGTTCATTTGGAAGATCAAAAAATACGTGTATTACGTGTACTTATAACCTAAAGATTTATTTTGAAAACGGACGTTTTTAGTGAGAAATTCGTTTCCCGTAGTAGTCATTTAAGTAGAAAATACACAAGCATTGTTCATGAACCGAGTAGGTATTAGGTAGGAACTGAGTAGGCATCGGGTAGGAACTGGGTAGGCACTGGGTAAGTATTAGGTAGATACTGGATACGTGCTGTGTAACTATTCGGTAGGCACTGGGTAGGTACTGGGTAGGTATTAGGTAGGTATTGGGTAGCTATTGGGTAGGCACTGGGTAGACACCGGGTAGGCACGGAGTAGGTACTGGGAAGGTACTGGATAGGTATTAGGTAGCTACTGGGTAGGCACTGAGTAGACACGGAGTAGGTACTGGGTAGGTATTATGTAGGCACTGGGTAGGTACTAAATATTTATAAATTATGATTTGAATATGATGAAATTATTTAAATATTATGGAAAATATCTAAGGTTCATTGACCTTTAATATTTTATACGTTTAACCTGTTGGAAGTCAACAATAAAACTAATTACATCATGTAAAAACGTGAACTTTCTTTAAAAATATTCTAGAAACTTATCTACGCAAATTTAATGGAAAATAATATGTACATGATTAATTATATAATATTTTTTCAGATCTCCGGGGAAAATAAATTTAATACAGTAAGATAGGGAATTGTTACGCGTACTTGTGCCTTAAAGTTCAATGATGGTATATAGGACAAACATCATATCTATCGCTATATTGTCTTTTCTATACTTTACTTCAATATTATTTGATATTAATTTTCTGAAAAGGGATTTTTTTTCTTCTTTTTCTTTTATGTGAACACCATACAATAGTCCCAACTGCTCCCAATCATCTGGAGTCAGTTGGAATATGGCATTCCCAATTATAGTAGGAAGGTGATGGAGATCAGGAACATGAAGGATATGGAGAAGAGGATTATGCGGAAATGCCTGACTATTGCAATCGAAATTATTATTGCAAAGAATATCTCTAAAAAGATCATTATTATTATAATTTTCTGAAATTCATTTTATATTTTGAAGTGTAAATGTACTCGTGAAGTACAGCCTTCGAAAAAGGCGTGGTGAACTGTTCTCTTAACTGATAACTGGCAAAAGTCTGGTAAATAGAGATGTATAGGTACAGTGCAGAGGGACTCGGCATACAGTTTAGTTCGTTTCACTCGCCATCGCGGTTTCACCTCCTTTGTCTCACAGTTGGCCTCTCCGATTACCCACCATTGTCCCCCTTCGTGTCGAAGTATCCTGGGACCTTTGTGGAGACAGGACTGGTTTGCGCTGAATCAGAACTTTCCAACATTTTATTTATTCATTGAATTTTCCAAAGAGACTTATACCACTTCTCGATTCATTGATAATCGAAACAATGGACGGTACTGCATGGAAGTACACCAATCTATGACCAAACTGCATGGACTATCAAAACGGTGAAGACAAACTGAAGTTATGCTTTTGGTGTGTAGGTAGAAACAAAAGCGGGGGGCCGCTGTGGAAGTATGGATGAATGATTTTGGCAACACATTTCTGGACAGTTCCTAACAATGATTCATTGCACATCTCCCTTATTTCTATTATGTGTGGTTCCATATAATATTGCCAGTTGGTAAATAATTATAATAAATAGTAAAAATACTTAAAAAATTTAAACATATTTTCAATAGCACATTATAAATTTATGCTGCAATTATTAAAATAGTTGATAATTTAAAAATTATCAGCATAGATGTTTTCCAGGCAGTTGATCTGGGTTCGATTCTAACTTAATTTTTGCTTCTATTTTTTAATTAATTAAATTAAATTTTACTGTGTTAACATGTGGTTTTTCACGGGTCTGCGTAAGCATTCCAGTAAAAGTTGAAAAACACTGGTGTGACGAACGATGACACTCAGTCTTCAGGCCAAAGTATTAGTTGATACGTAGTCTCCAGTAGTATAGTATCGGGGCATCGCGACGCCTGAGTGGTTAATGAACGGAAAATGTTCACAGATTTCGAGTGCCCGTGGTACGTGTTGGATAACTCTCATAAGGTTCTGCTGGGAGCGTGCCTCATAGTGTTCGGTGAGTACAGACAATATTTTAGTGCAGGGTGCATCAGTGTATCGAGAAATTGTGTAAATTCCAATATATTTAAATATTTATTAATTGAAATATTTGTCTCGGAGTTTATTCATAAAAACGAGAATAAGGACGATATAATGCACGTGCTTACTGCACAACTCGAGAAAATTGTTGGTTATATTTGAGTCGGGTGTATATTTTGGTAAGTCAAACAATAATTTTTTGTTAGTAATATTTCCTAATATTGCAGTGCACAATGGAGTGCTGATACCCATCATGATGAATGGCAGTGATGCATGAGACTGGCAGAGGAAGGATGAAAGTAGACCGAATGCTGTAGAAATGAGATCCCTGAGGCGAAGGTTTTGTAAAAGTACGTATGATCGTGTGAAAAATTTTAAGATTCGCAAAAAAATAAGCAGGATTAAGAAAGGGACGCTTAGATGGTTTGGGCATATTGAGCGAATAAACG